>RPOG01001498.1:0-146309 GCA_008086565.1 Thalassoma bifasciatum
TCATTCGATAATTTTGTGTTATAATTAAAATTTGAGTTTCTGTTCGCATCTAATGGGTTTTCCGTTTACTTTAAACACTTCTGATTTCCTTTAAACCTAGCTACTTACCTTTTCAGTTCAAAAAGAATCACAGGGTTGTTTGTGTTAGTTTAAATCTACAAAGAATCCCCTTCAGCGTGTTAACGTGAACAAATTTTAATGTTTGAGCGTTACAACAGTGCAAAGAGAGAGAGCAGAATATCTGCACACAAACATCACCATGTAAATTTGTCAAGTACATTTTTCTCGTACCATTGGCAGAGTTTTTACTCTCCATGAGCAATTCTGGCATCATTTTCTGTCTCTTAATGTCCAGAAAACAAAAATCTGGACTCGAACTTTCTGGAAAGTATTTGCTAGGGGGATTACAAGAGTGTATCCAGCTGTTACAGCTGACAAGGTGGATACTTCAATGTGTGAAAGTTTAGAACGCATTTAGGTTTATAGACTTATTATATGATTTATGGGCTGTTTTTTTTCCTATACTTTCATTTTGGAGGAAAGTGAGACATTAAATTGCATCACAGCCATGAAAAAGAGGAAAAATTCTTGTGTTCTAAAACTTTTGAAGAGTTTTCTGATAAAGAAATTGATCCCTTTATTTAAGTCTACATTTCAGTTTAGAAATAAGTCATGTCTCATTTTTCACATGGACACACATAGAAGTTGGAGAGCTGCAAGGCTGAAAAGCTTTTTTAATTAAACCAGGGAAACATCAGTGAAACTACAATGAAAGATAATGTTAAGCAGCCATGTTTAAGTTGTCAGATTGCCTGATCCCCAGTTTAAATATGTTATAAAAATGTTATGAGAAGCTGAGCTGTCCCATCCACGCCGCGTGTTGGCTTCAGTGTATAAATTCTTGTTGTGTTTAGCTGTTGTGAAGTTTTCTCTCTTAGCATCAAGTATCTCTTAGCAGTCTGCGTGTTGAGTGTGCTCTGATGCTCAGGCGGAGGTGTTCATCCATTGTCTGCCCCTCTCCTCTACAGTGGCAGGGAGCCTGTCCAGGAGGTCTGGTGAGATCTGGCTCCCCTGTCCCCCCACTTTCCCACCCTCCACCCTTAAACCTGACAATGCTGCATCTTCCTCCTCCTAATCCTTACCCCACTCCCACTCCCCCTCCCCACGGAGTGCCTCCATTCTGCTGTGGTTGTCAGTAAATTCTCGGGGAGATCCCCCTCTATGTGTGCGATGCATTAACGTGAATGTTCCTCTTGCAGCACCCGTGTGGCTACGTAGCAGTTTCTGATTGGCTGTAGCTGTGAACACAATGCTAGAAACGGTGGGAGAGCTGGGATTGGTCAGAGGCTGATGGTCATTTAACCTGAAAAATTGAGAAGAAAAACTATTTTAAAGATTCTCTTAAAGTTACCTTCCTCATCCCACCATCGCTCCTCATCCACACCCTGCCCTCCCACCACCCTGTTACCCCCACCCAGACCCTGCAGCATGTTGCCCCAAACCAGCCCTCTGCATCTCACCTGCAAGGAGCACAGCATGGTGCTGAGAGTTAGTCCACGCCGTAGTGTGAAACACTAGAGTCATAAACCTGATTTATTTTTCTGAGTTGATGCTTCAAACACTGTCTCCTTAAAAATGTTGGAACATGTTGAAACAATACAGACTGCAGACCTTGTGATTGGTCCACAAGATGCTGCAAGACTTTTGCAACATATGGCCTTACATTCCACCTCTTTTTCTCTTCTCCTTTCTTCTTTTTTTGCAATAGTCAACATAATTCAGCCCCAACTCCACATGAAACGCTCATTTTCTGTTGCTGTAGTTTGATGAGATTGAACAAGTAGAGAATGTAGCAGAACTGTAAACTGGTGGTATGTCCAGTTTAGAGTTGAGAATTCACAAACAAGTGTTTGGGCAGGATACTGCAGAACAGCATGGGCACTTGACATGACTGTGCAGGAAACTGTGTTGGCCTTAAGAGCCTATGCAGAGGTATAAAGCAAGCTTCAGAGTAAACCTCAGGGTAGAATGGTTGGTTATGTACATAAATGTTGAATCTCATCAGGGGAACCTAGAATCTTCAGTACTGCCCCTCCTCACATGTGCTGATGACACTGAGTTACAGAATGTCATTTCTCAGCCTGCATGTTACGTTTGCTCTGCTTGGTGAGGTTGAAGTTGGTAGATGAGCACTGGTTGGACATAACCAGGATTCACTCGTGTTACACATTACAGACACGTCTTAGAGCAACGGGTTATGAGTAACACTGAACAGATAGTCAACTCACCTTCTGAACACTAAACTGCAAACTGAGTTTACAAAGTTTGAATGTTTTCACCTTTCAAACAACAGCTCTGCATAACTACAGTGAAATACATTACCTTGTTATGTTGCACCTTGGGAAAAGTTGTCTTGAACAAAGGCAAGTAGAGTTAAAAAGAAGATCAGCTCTCCAAAACAAATGCACGTCTTGGTAAGAGTCATGTCTTTTTGACAGTGGGTGATGGTGCTCGTGGTAAATGGTGTCTCCTCTAAATCACTCTATAAATGTGAAACTCAACCCTTTGATGCAAAAAATGACACCAGTGTTATGATTCAAGCAGACCTGCCAGTTGTATTTCTAAAACTTGGAGCACGAAGAGGAAAATCACAATAAGTTGAACTGTGGCAAACCTTTTATTCCACACCAAACTTCATGTAGTTACATATTTTTAGTTCAAGGAAAATAATTCATTTAGATTTATTCAACTAGCTCAATGTTTTATATGATTGTCTTCCCAGATTTCTAAAATCAAAGCGATGAAGACCAATTACACTTTGAGAATAACATGAACTAAAGTTGAAGATGACTTAATGTAACTTTCATTTGAATAAATCAACTACTTGGATATCGGTAGTCCAGTTGAAAGGACTCTGTTAGTGACTTCTGTCTCTGAGCCTGGGCCCTTGGCTGTAGTTGGGGGATTTTCCTCCTCCCTCTGTTTACTTGCAGCTCAGAGCTTTCTTTTTGGTCTGTTATTAGAAGTATGTATATGTTTGTGGTGATGCTGGAGAACCTCATTTGTTTCCTGATGACATTGCAGCTTGCAGTGTTTTGGTATTCAGCTTTAAAATAACACCAAACGAAGCTCCTACAAAAACGAAACTGAAACTTATGTCTGCAACTGCACCTTAGAAAAGCTCAAAAACTGTCAACCTGCAACTGATGAGACATTCAGGCACTTTAGTCCTTCCTCAGTGTGTATTATATATCCCCCACCCTGAGTTAGAATCAGAAATGGTTAGTTTCTGAGTGTTTCTCACCTGTTTTTTGTAACTTAAAGCCCTGTAATCACTTAAACTCTGATCAGAGAGCAGCTCACCTTGTTCTAGACTTACCTTCTTCTCAGGCTGAGTACTAACTGCGGAAACTTCAGATTGATTACAACATTGCCTCCCCCTTTTCACCTTTCTTCAGTATTTAAATCATATTGGTGCATCTTTTTTTACAGGATAAGTGAGTCTGTATTTATCCTTTGAGAAGACCTTGAGCTAGATTTGAATGAATAAAATCACAGATTTCTTCACACAATAACCCAAGTCCAGAATAAACCCTGCTGAGGATGTGATGGCTCATGGTGGTTGTAGGAGTAAGAGGACTATCTAAAGCTCCGTCACTGACCTGCTTTTGTCTCCCCGCAGGAACTGTGGTAACGTGTTCTGTGCCAGCTGTTGCGACCAGAAGATCCCTGTGCCAAGCCAGCAGCTGTTCGAGCCCAGCCGTGTGTGTAAGACGTGCTACGGCAGCCTCCAGCTCAGCCCGGCTCCTCTGGACCTGGAGAAACCCATCACTGCCAGCTTCAACTGAGTCTACCAGGACCAGGATCAGGAGGAGAGCCGGGCCGGGCCGCTAGCCTCTGACACAGGCGCACTGCTGAAGAAGAGCACAGGAGCTACACAGAATGTCCCATGTACTTTGTGTGTGTGCGTGTGTGTGCTGCAGATGTGGAGTTTAATGTGTATATACAGAGGATGTCTTCGCGGAACAGCTGAATGGTGTGCAGAGCGCTCTGAACAGTGTGTGTGTGTGTGTGCGAGTGTGTGTATATCAGGGTTGTGTGTGTGTGTGTGTGTGGCCACACAAAGAGGGTTCTTGCTAAGAGCGGTCTGTGCTCAGAGGCTCAGAGGCCCGAGGAGTGAGAATGGACATCCTGGTGCCTTGGACCAGGCAGGCAGACGAGGTTGTCTCACTGTGTTCCTGAAGTCTCTCCGAAGGCTTTAGCTCATCCAATCATTGCTCGGCTCGTCATCTTCCCTTCAGACTGTTGGTTTCCTCGTCTCAGTCTGCTTGGACTCTGCCGTCTCGCTGGACCATCGTGATCATTCGCAACATGAGGATGTCCCCCCAGAGCCAGAAATGTCTGACTCTCTGATGCTCGCTAATATTGTTCAGAGAGCAGCAACAAGGTTCAGTTCATCCAACATCTTCACCCTCAGCTCATGAAATCTCATCTCCAGTTGTGAGGCTGCACCTTACAACTGTAAATCAGCAAACGATCTTACTCGATTTTATCTTTTAAACATTTGAAAGATAGTTCAACAAATCAAGTTTGGTAGTGTTTAAAGAAAATCACCAATCATGATTATTTCTGTCTAAAACAGGACTTGTGTAACCTGGTTTCATCAGCTTGTGACTGTTTAAAGTGACACATGGCAATAACAGTTACAACCAAAATACACCAGCTCTGTCTCTGGTCCAGTTTTGCTCCATCACGGCACCAGATCAGATATGTTTCTATTCTAGTCATGTGTCAACTCACACTGGAACGTCCCTGCTCTGGCAGGTTGCAGCAGATATGCAACTGTTCTATTTTAACTAGACGCTAGAGCTGTGATACGCCAATCCGTCATAGGGCAGATTGAACAGGACGTGAAGTCGTGCATGAAAACCTCCTCAGTCATTGAATTTTCAAAATAAAACAAACACATGATGGAGGGGAGCTGGACTGAAGAAGCCTCTGGTGTATTCCAGGTATAAGAAAGTCTGATAATAACTAAGGTTTCTATGTCCTGACATAGAGTCCTCAGTTTGGGCTGAGCTTTTTAAAAGCTACAGAAACCGATACTGTAACAACCTGGATTTATTTTCAGTGCCCAAGTTCTGTTGTTACTTTATAAGGTGACAGTCTCAACTCTTTCTAGTGGAAGTGATCCTTTAGTTTTCATTTTGGGTGAACTGATCCTTTAACACGCCTGGGCTGAATCTCAACTCAGTGAGCACATTCTTTAAAGCTCCAGTGAATTTCTCTCTCTCTCTACTTAGAAATGAGTTCAAAAACGTCTGTGATGGTGAGCGTCTTTGTCACCCTGAGCTCAGATTTTGAGGTTCAGTCCAGCGTCCAATCAGAGAAAAGCTGGACTCTTAAACTCTGAGGGTTTGTTCGTCTCACTCACCTTGCCCGCAGTTAGGAGTCTTTTCTTTCTGTCCCCGTGCCCGATACCCCCCGCGAGTGTCACAGTCGACGATCTATCGAAGATATTTGAGCGCGACCTTTGGCGGCCGCTGCAGACACACTGTGTAATTTCTGCTCCGCTGGAAGCTTACACTGATGTGTTGTGGCGTTGTCTGTTCGCGTCAGACAGCAGACGAGCTTAAGATTGTTCCTGACACGGGCTGACTGACTGCGTGAGTGTGTAATCTCTCCTTTTAGCCACACTTTCATGCCCTTCACTCTTGATGTCCCCTTTTTGTCGGATTTACCCAGCGGGCACTGGGAGCTGGATGCATTCTCGGTGCGGAAGACGCCAAATGTGAGCGACACAACTAGACACTCTAAGACATCCACAGTGGAGTCCTTTGGATCGTTTTTTTTTTCTCTGAAGGTGATAGTTGACCCCTCTTGTGATCTCCGCTCTGATTGGCTGCGTAATTGAGGAGAGTAGTGTGAGAGGAAAGTTGACTTCACTGAGACAGCCGCTCAGCCGAACACCCGTTCAATGACCTCCGAGCACACAAACACATTTTGTAAAATAAATGAATGAGATAATATATTCAGATACTATATAGCATTTAAGAAAATGTATTGAATCCTTGAATAGTGGCTCACTTAATTAGTCACCAAAAAGCTTTTTTTCACTTTGTTTCTTTTCTTATTCATGCAGAAAGAAGCGTATATTTTGCAGCCTGTTGAAGACGACAGGTTTGTTTTTTAAATAGAGAAGTAGGGCGTCCTGTTTTAATGCTGCAGTTATTTTCCCTTTCAAATGCGACTCTTAGTTTAATTTATTGAGGTTTTGTCGTTGAATTGCTGTTTTCTCCAGACAATTGAAATGCAGCAGGATAATCAGTGTTTGGGTCGTGAGTGATCCTTGGCGTCACCGTAACTCATGACGTGATCCAACACGAGCAGTCCGAACCCAGAAGCAAATCTTCCTTCAACATACACACACACTTAGATTCACATTACTCCATTTAAACCCATCTGCAAACAAACACTACCTCTACGAAAACACACGTTCATGCACACATGCACACTTCCACACAAAGTGACTCTTCTCATTCAGATCCCCCTCATGGAGAATGGCTGCTGCTTTCATTCTCTGTGAATCAGATTCCTCGCACCACGACAGAGTTTGATTTAATATCTTTTTGTTGTGACTGCCAGATTTCCTCGTCATCCAGCCCGTCGTGTGCGTCTCTTGTCTGGGTGACAAAACGTTGACTATCAGAAAAACGCATCAACTGTGTCATTTGTATCCTGATCCTCCGATGAGACAGAAGCTGTAATCTCCTGTTCCTGACATCATCTGCTGAATTGAATGTGGTGCTAAATTAAGACGAATGAATTGTGAGGTGGTGCCACTTTTTCACAGCGATCAGAATAACAAAATTATCTCCTTCCCTGTTTTTCAAAACAGCGGCACTTTCACTGCTGCAAACAGGATAATTAGGACTTGTTTACCCTCTATAAAAGAGACACTGTGAGTTATGTAACACCAACAAACACTTGAACAAGTGTCACCTACACTGCAAAAACTGAAAAGTGAACAAGTGTTTATTAGCTGTGAGTAAAAATAGTCTAATTAGACTCAATATGAGTCATATTCAGCTGACAAGTCTGGGAAAAAATGTCCAATTTAAAGCATTAAAGGACAACATCGACGCCTGCTTTGCTTGAAAATCTGCCAGTGGAGTTTGAAAAAGTGGCTTCTTGTATCAAAGCATTACTCTTGTTCCAGGAGAGAATTTTTTCTTTCCTCATTGGCAGGTTTTTCAAGGTTTCATTTCTGTATTTTAAGCCTCATATCTAGATATATACTTGATAATAATCCCCAATTTAAAATGAGATTATTATCAAGTATAAAAAAGGTAATTTCTAATTGCTAATTCTTAGCTTCCCTGTCAGATTGTACCGGAATGCTTTACAGCAATGACAGCACCACGCAGGCTGAAGAATTTCCCGGTTAGAAGACAGATTTGTGTTTTTCTCTGTAAAGAACGAATTCTGAGATTCATGTAGCAATGATAGTGGAAACAGGAGCTGGACTGTACGACAGATAAGGGGCAAAAGCGCAGAAGAAAGCTAAACAGGAAAGTGATAGAGCACAGGCTAAAGGCTAAAACACAAGCTTGAAACTAAAACGGGCTAAGTTGTTTGTGGTAATGTTCATTACAAACCATGTGCAGCAGTTACTCTGCAGTCATCTGTTCAAACCTGAGAGTCTGTCAATAAAATGAAGAGCCAGGTTGGTAGATGAGCACTGGTAGGACATAACCAGGATTCTCTAACATTACACATTACAGACATGTCTCAGAGCACCCAGCTGAGAGTAGTGCTAAATGTAGCCAGCTACTTAACCACTTACAAAATTTGCTTGTTGTATCCAGTAGAAAAGATTCTTGAACAGAGGAAAGTAGTGTGAAAAAGAAGATCCCATCTACTTTCACTTTCAGATGTTTTCATGGACTTGTCAGGCTCATATTAAATCGGATAAGATATTTTTTACTAATAATTTAACAAACACTTATTTTGATCTCAGTTTTTGCAGTGTGCTTCAATAAGTATTTATTTCTTTGTGACTTTTTTTTTTTGAGGTGGAGATTGTGCAGCAAAATTGCCTATTTTTTCTGCGAAGGCTCACTAATGTGCAATCAGGATCTTGACTCTTGACCGTTGCCAATATATGTTAACTTATGCTAATTTAGACCTGGCGTGTAAATCCAGTTCACGTAATGAACGAACAAATTTATGTTCCGAGGTCCAATGTTACAATTTTTTTTTTTTTGTTTGATCGCTCTGTCCCTCTTTTCAGTCTGAGACCAGTTTTCTGTCTCTCTTCCCTCTGAAACACTGAAACAAGCATGAATTCTTCTGTTTTCCCATCAGCCCTCACCATCAAGGCATGCAGGCCCAACGCTCGTCTCATCAAACAATCCATAAATGTGAATTATCTTTAAAACAAAAAAAAAATGACAACAGGCGATTTTTGCACATGACATGAAGTAGACACTGCCACTCAGAGTGCATCAAAAATAAGCTGAAAGTGTTTTCAGTATTGTACCGAGCGTTATGGTTGGACAGGTCATTTAACACACGTTGCCCGGATGATCCCTCGCTTCGCTTCTCGTCACCTCCCAAGAAGAAGAAGAAGTTCTCTTGGTGTGCATTTGTTGTGTTTCTCTTCACTCGCGCTGATTTGCTTTTAGAGGCGTCACTGCAGCGGCCCAGTAATCACTCGACGTGAGCGTGTGTGTGTGTGTGTGTGAGTGTAAGTGAGTGAGTGTGTGTGAATGTGTCTCTTTTGGTGGAGACTGGTGCCAAGCAGATTTATTACGGGTCTCTCACAAAAGGGATCACTCGCTTTTTGTTTTGATTTCTTTCCTTCTTCCCTTCTGTTTGATAAGCACTTTGAACCCTCTAATGTCTGTCAGAGGAGTGTGTAGCTGTACATAGCAATTTCCTGTAACAATAAGTGCTCCTTGTTCAGTCTGAATATTTTGTTTTGTTGGATTTACTTTAAAGAGCATTACATTGTTGTAGAATTAAATGAGAAATAAACTAGATAAACCTACTCCGATGTCTGTTCACTCACTCACACAAAAACACAAACACAGTGAGGCACGTTTATCATGTTTAATGCATGGACTGTTACACAGCCCGAAAAATCAAGAAAACCTTAAAGCACTGTCTTACATCAATGTCTACTTATTGAATGCAAATTCAAGTGAATACATGACAGAAAAGAACAACCAATAGAGAGAATCAAGATCCAGAAGTGCTGCTCTAAGTTAGTCATGCTCACTGATGTGACGAATGGTGGTCTTACTGGCTCTAAAGAAACGATACTAGAAAAAAACAACCCCTGACAGCTACTAGACTTCATAATCACTGCACGGTAACGGGACATCTGTACCAGAGTTAGCAGCAGCAGCAGTAGCAGCGGCGGTGGCGGCGGGCGGGCGGACTTAGAGCAAAGCTGAAGCGGCGTCAGCCAGCCTGACCGCACAACGTCCAGCATCAGAAGCGGAGCTGCGTGATTCTTGATCTTAAATTTGCTTCAAACAACACAAGGAACACTTGGAGCTAAACATTGCTTAATTGTTTTACAAACTATGGCCAGACGACAACTGTCAATAAAGCAATCAAATGCAGTTTTTATCAAAGGCTTTGAGACTGGCTGGATGACAAGATCCTGTTTTTAACTCCTGTTCAAATCCAATCTCATGTGCAAAGTGTTGCCTCCTCAGACCTCGTCCTCATCGNAAGTAGACTCTATTGATCTGCAGCTCAGCAAAGATCCCTGCCACCATCTACTGCGGGATCTCTCCATGAAAGCACGAGTCAGAAAAGTGGATTGTCACAGGAGACGTCTCCCAGTGCAGCTTTATGTTGTTGAACGAGGAACTACTGAGAGACTGGACTATATACAGGCAACCAGGGGTGTGTGTGCGTGTGTGTGCTTGCACTCAGAGCAGATCAAGGCTTCTCCAAAGGATCTCTGGACGAGGACTCAAACCGAAGACTGATCCCACACCTGAAAGATGACAAGAAGGATTATTTCATCTTTATGTAAAGGGAGTCCAAATCAAAAGACCTTTATAAAACTATCAACAGGTCCAGACTTGTGTGTATAGACCAGTGGTTCCCAACCTTTTTGGGCTGTCACCCCATTTTGACATCACAAATTTACAGGGACCCCAGAAACAATATTTTTTTCAAATTTTTCTTTTTTTTTTTCAATCTTTCTTTAAACTGTGTTTTAAATACAGAGTAGCCAGGATTGGTGCACAAAGTGACAATTTAATTTTTCCTGTTCAGGATATAGACTTGAATAAAAGTGAACTCTTGAATTTAAAAATCTTCATTTATCCCAAAGGGTCAATTAAAGGCAGACAAAGATGAGTAAGTAATTAATAAATAATTGTAATTTTGTAATGTTTCAAATGTACAGAAGTATAATCTATTTTATTAAGATTTTATCTCTATTGTATTTTACACTGCGTGCTCTTTTTGCACATCTGTTAAGTGTATTTAACTAGATGTTTAACTGTGTGTACATTTTGTCATGTCACACCTGCTTTGGCAATGTAAACGTATGTTTGTTATGCTAATAAAGTTTTTTTGAATTGAATTGATAAGAGACTAACAGCACAGAAGTCAGTGTTGCAATGTTAATTTAGTCGACTGCCTAAAACACTGAAATACTTCATCCAGGAAAATGAAAATAGAAAAAAACATGCTTGAATACTAATATACTTGATTATAAAATGCTAAAAAAACTTGAAATACTTCATAATAAAATGCTAATTAAACACTAAAATGAATAGAATACAGTTGTGCAGTGTGTTTTGTTTTCGTTTTAAAAAGAGTAATTATGTTGAAATGCTGGGCGTGCAGTGAAGAGCGTGGGGCTCAGCATTTTAACACCCTGCATTTGCTGAAAGGAAATGCGGGCCCCCCTCTTGCTACGACCAAAGACAAAATTTTATCAGTGATTTTCTTATTATTACCAGACATTTCAGAGGAACTCCCATGTGGGGTCACGACCCTGAGGTTGAGAAACACTGGTACAGACCACACAGCTGGACCAGCCTCTTGTACCTTGTTCACAGGGGCCAGTTGTGTTCGCACAGACCCAGCGTGGAGTCTGCTGCTGTCCCCGAACCTCCCAGGAGACCTCTCCCTGCGGCTGTCCAGCACCCTGCCCGGTGACTTCTCCCTGTCCAGAGGTCGAGCCGGAGACTTGTCCCGTCTGAACTCGGTGCGGCCCTCGCGGTAACGGTGTGGAGTACTGGGCTCCCGGTGCAGGCCGTCATGGCTGCCGGGGCCCGAGGTCAAACGCTTGGTAATGTGCTCTGTGTATGTGGGGGGGCCTCGCTTACTTGGGCTGCTGTAGAAACACAGCAATAAGGATACTGTAAACAAAGCACTTCATGTCTCTCACAGCAGGTGGCACTGTTGGCCTCATGAACCAAAAAGAATTCCTTTTCTTGGTGAGTTTTTAAGCTGACAGGTTACATTTTATCAGAGCCGCAAAGTTGTGTTCAAAACAAAAGCAGTAACCAGTTCAGTTGCCATTGTTCTACTTCCACATGGCAATAATTTGCCAGCTGGAACAATTGAGCACCAGACAACCAACAGACCTATTAGTCATGCCACACATCCAGCAAGTTCAGTGTAATTAAATCATCTATTGGCGGAGTGTGTCCAGAATAATGGCGGTATGTACTTCTGTTAGCAAGGCCATTCATTCAAAAACAGGTGTCAAACAGGTTGGCCTAATTTAAAGGTAGGGCCTGCAGGATTTTCCCCAAATAAATTAAAATGCCAACTTACAGGAATAATCCTGTTCAATTGTCATCTCTGGGCATCTATAATGTTTGTCAGCAACTGTGTCTGCCTCAACCCCCTCCTCTGTCTGTATGTTGATGTTTTGGCTGTCTTGGGACATTTCTGGGTGTTGAGTAGTTGGGGTGACCCCAGCCAATCACAGTGCAATCAAGCTATCCTGAAGAATTACGATAGCAGCCATAACAGAGAGAAAGAATGATATAATATTTGCAGGGTACCTCATTTACCTGCAGGAAGTCAGGTGTACAGCTCTTGAATCTCTCTGGTAGAAACCTGATGCTGCTGGTGCTCTGGGGGCTGGTGAGTGTATTCATGTAGCTACAGCTATAAATTATGGACAGAGGGAGTGGGCATGCGCCAGTTTGGTGTGTTGGATGAGTTAATCTTTTGACATAGTGTGTGGAAGAACCATACACAACCACATCAGCCTGGCTCCTCCTCTTCATGCTGCTCACCTTCCTGTTCACACACTCAGTACGTTTACATGCAGGCAGCCGTCCAACTAAGGTCATTACTTGACCCAAAGGCACTGTGGGGGATCTAGTTTTGTCTGTGTATATGTTCAGAAAAGAGAATAAGACTTCTCACTCTGCTTCGATAGGCAGTGCTGGGCCCATTTTTGAAAAAGGAAACAACATTTTAACGACGATGGCTGAGATAGATGCAGTTGTAGCTCTATATGTTTTTATGCATTTGCCAAGTTGTTTGTTTGTTAAGTATGGGCACAACAACCTAATTCATCATGGTCATCTACTTCCTCTTACGGCTGTAATTTGCTTGCACTGAACACCAAGGTGTACCACAATCTGCTGAGTCTTGCAGCTCGATAACACTTGCACTATCCAGGTGTGTGGCTTGGGTTTCGTTCTCGGTCTGACTAAGCTGTTAACCTGCATTTGAATAGTCCGATCTCATACTGTCTAGAGCCATAGTCTGATTTCTTCAGCCGAATATAAACGTACTGACTGTTGTGGGATGGCATCACATTCTACAACCAGAATTTGTTGTAAGCCAGCCACCATGGTTGTGTTGGCCACTTAGGCAAGAAAAACATGCCCAAGATGATCCCAAAAGTGGGATGATCCAAAGTGCTCCCAGATTCTGCACACAGTCTCTAAGAAACCCTGCTCTGAAGGGGCACACATGGTCATCTTGGAGGATGTTTCACAGACCCCACTGGTTGCAGAAGCTCATCTCGGTATCTCTCTACATTGAGATTGCTTCCAGCAATGACAAGCTTCTAACCATCATGCTCTAAATAGTTCTGGGACTCTATTTTGCCGTACTCCCATCTTAAAGTTGCCCTATCCAGATCAGTCAAAAGTGATGTGCTGATTCTTGGAGCAGACACCCACTCACCACTGGAGCTGGGCAATCAGCCAACTGATTGTCAGCTTCTGGAGATACCAGAAGCTCAAAACAAGAATCAGCACAATAAGCTGTTTGGCATTGGCAGAGAAGATTTGGCAAATTTTTCAATCACACTACCAACATACTTAGTGCTGCTGCTCATCCCACAAACGCATGTTCCTTACAAATGTGGCGTCATTAAAGTGAAATAAACAGGCTTTACAGCAGTATAAGATTCATTACTAGGAAGTGTTGTTACAACATAGAAGTAAGCTGTTTTTAAACTCTGTATTTCTTTTGAACTTTTAAATTTATGAATTTTGGAGAGTGTTTTTAAATCTGTTCTGTGCGGTGTCCTTGGGTGACCTGAAAGCCTTTAAATAAAATGAATTATTATTATTATTATTAAGCTCCCAAACACAAATTGCCTTACTATTTGTGCTAAGTTTGTAAAGAATTGCAGGCTGCTCTATGAAAGTGAACTTAAATGCTTTAAAGAAGGAACCAAAACCAGTTTTTGCAAAGACTCAGCCAATGATCAGCTCCTGGAAACACAAAGAAGGTCTAAAGTTTCCTGTGAGCACTGGAACAAAAAGGAGATGCCTATGCTAAGCCAAGCTATTGGCGTGAAGCCTTTGCGAAGTCCCATTGCTTTGAAAACAACATGGTAAAGAGGCTACAATGTAAGAACACACTGACTGGACTAAATAGAAATAGTGTAACATTTTGAAGAATGATGAAGGCAAGATTTTTCTGTTTGAGTCTTGACGACCTTGAATTAAAGCCACAGTACACTGTTAAAACAGCAAAGCATGGCGGCGCAAGCATCATGGTGTGGTGCTGGGTATATTTATCACATACTATTATGGATCAGTTTAAAAACATCAAAATACTCAAAGAGGTCATGTTACTTTATGCTGAAGAGGAAATGAAATGACAACCCCAGAAACATATAAGCTCTTATGAGTATTTTGAGCTTTTGAACACACTGCTGTTATTTTGAACACACCTGTAGACATTCAAGTGTTTCCACATTATGACATTAACACTGTTTTTCTGCTCATTTATACTCTGAAGGTAGCTGACCCTCTGCTGGAGCCGGTCCTATGCAGCTCTCCAGACTCTCTAATCAGACTGCCCTTACAGCAGATGACCCGCAGTTTGTTCTGATAGGAGGAGGCCAGGTAAATGGCTCCAGAGGAGATGGCTGGGCCCAGGTAGCGGGGGTTGGGGATGTCCAGGTGGGCCAGCACTGTGGGACTGGGAGCACACACACTGATGTTGGAAATATGGCTGACAACCAAAAACAAAGCATTTTGAGTGATTCTTGAGGAAACTCCTGATCTGATTCTCACCAGAGAGAGGCGTGTCCCTGAACCTCGATCACATCCAGAGAGTTGAAATAGGTGACGAACAGATACGGCTCCCTGTAGGCTGTGGAGGGTTTGTACACACTGTGAAGCTGTTTGGCTTAAAACTGGCGTGGAGAAAATAGAGTTAAAAATAGATGTTTACCAAAGGAGAGAGGCAGGCGGCTCCACTTGATGTCATCTGTGCGGCTTCTTCGTCCGTACATGTCCACAAACACTCCAAACTCTGCCACACAAACGCAGATCACTGTTCAGATCAGTCCTAAGAGTGAACTGCAGTTTTTAACACATCTGCACAATCTTTTTTTTAAATACCAGAGGTTGCAGCTTCCATGCAACTAATTTCAAATTCAGACTTATCCTTTTCAAAGTTTAACAGCCTGCAAGCAGCTCTCACTGCTGAGAGTTTGTTGCATTTAGACTTTTTCTGGTATCACTGTAACAAATCTGGCCTAGAAATAAAGTGGCCGCCAAAACAAAGGTCACAAACCCCAATATTTTGTTTGTTAAGATTTGATTACAGCACGCATTCACTGTTGCCTTGTTTAGAAAAGCAAACCCAGATCGTAGCACTGTCCCCACAGGCTTGTACAGTAGGCACAAGGCATGATGGTTGTTATGGTTATTATAGTAGTTTATTTGATATTCTTTCAATTCAACTACCTAAAATCAAACTAACACTAAAGAGAATATCAGGAGTTTAAAAAAACGCAGCAAGTACTGTTGCCAGTGGGACTAAATGCTTTTCATGCTGTCTTTCTCTGTTTTCAGATTTTCTTGTTAACACAACAGTATTAGGGTGAAACCCAAAGGTATTGTTGTGTATTAGCCCCCTGTTTACATGGAAACGACCTGAAACCAACCTGGGCTGAATGCAAACTTTTGAAAACACCCTTCAGAATGGGATTTTTCTGACACCTTTTGTTACCGTTGCTGTGTAAATAGCGAGCTGGTGTTTTCAGTGGAAACATTGACGTCACGCAGGTGCATTAAACCTTCACTGTGCCATGTGCAAACTGAACAACAATAGTGACCTATCCTTTTAAACTTGTGCTGCTGGATCTACTGACTGCCCTCCAACAAAATTTGCACTATTTCTGCAAACCTTGAAGAAGCTTTTAATATGAACACCAGATGTTGAGCTCACCTCTTCTTTAGCCTCTAAACCATTGTCAGGAACACGACACCTACACTTATATCGCCATCTACAGTCCTAACATGCATGCTAATGCGTTTTAAGTCCCCGAGCGTTTCCATGAAAACACAGATTTCTTTTTTTTCACTGTTTTTGTTTGTGTTTTCGGGTGAATTGCTGTGAAGTGTATTCCACAGCAGGGGGTCTCCAGCTGTCAAATGTGGTACCGTCTTGCTGAGAATGTTCTTCCACGCAGGGATAAGCTGAACTGTTTCTTTTTTTCTTTTTAACATTTCACAGAAAAAAATAGTGAATGACCATTGTTTAAAACCCGTTATAATGGGGCGCAGATGGCCTCGCGGTCCGTGGTTGCCCTTGAGTGGGTGGCCAGGGTTCAAGTTCAGCATGTGACCTGTTTGCAGCACGTCATCACCCACTGTCGCCCCCTTCCCTGCTGTATCAGCTGTCCTTCTCTATCACATTAAAGGCATGAAAAGTCCATAAAAAACCTCAAAAAAGGTTTTAAAAAAAGGGGAAAAACCCACCATGAAAGCAGAGGAGATATTCCTCCTTCTGCAGGCTGCTGGCCACCTGCATGATGGAGATGGGGAAACTGTGGGAGGAAGCTGCAAACACAGCTGAGGCCAGAGACATGTCGTTCTTATCCAGGAACTCTGAAAGTGAGAGAAACAAAAGACAGTAGGGCTTAATGATTTGCAAAAATAATCTAAGTACGATTATTTTTCCCTGTATTATAATTGCTATTTTTTTGTGCAATTCATTTCTAGCTCCTCCATCCTATGTTTTTAATAAACACAGAAGGAAATAACATTGACATTAATCAGGGTACAGCAACAACTCATAACATTTCTACTGGGGACAACTTTTTGCCACTTAAATCACTTTCTACTTTTTTTTACCCCTAACATTGGACTTTCTTTTTTTTTTTTTGCTACCTTCTTACTATTCTTTAACTTTTATTGCAACTTTCTTGCCAGTTTATGTTGCCTTTAATTATTCTTATCATTTGGACTGTTTGTTGCCACTTTTTTCTCCACTGTTGCTACTTCCTTACTAATTTCCAAGTTTCCCAGGTTTTTTTTTTTTTTTTTTTGACCATTTTTAGTCACTTTTCACTCTTCTTATTCACCACTTCTGAGCCATTTCTGTTACTTTCTGAATACTTTCCAAGTTTTTTCACTATTTTTTTCACAATTCTTGATGCTAAAATCACTTTTCACCCCTTTTTTGCCACTTTTTTGGGGACAATTTTTTGCTACTTTCTGACTATTTACCAAGTTTTCTATTGATTGTCTTGCCAGTTTTTGCTGCTTTTTGCCATTTTTGCCACCTTGAACTTATTTTTACTGACCTCTTGCTGTTTTAGCTGCATTTCACCATTTATTCTGTTTCTCTTTAAAAGGTCAGTTTTAACATTTTGGCTCTTTGGTTGAGCAGTGCTGAGTAAAACTGGCGTAGAGTATAAAGCATCAACTACAGAAAACTGTATCTGGTACTCTGACACATTTGAGGTTAAAGAAATTTTGCGCTGTCTCCGATTAGCAGCAGGCCATATTGAGATTTAATCTGATTTGTGATTAATTGCCAAGCCCTGGTCTGTATCAATGAGAAGGTCATGATGCTTCTCAGGATTGTTTTTTTTATGTGATATTTTGACCTCACCCTCAAGCACAAACTGCTTCATCTCGATCTCGTAGAACTTGTTGGTGCCGATGATGATGCTGTAGCTGGTCAGGTGGATGCAGCTGCAGGGCTCCAGAGTTTCAATCTCCTACCAGATGAAACAGAAACAGTGTAAGTGACTCTTTACATGTGAGTATATACTGTTTGGTAGAGTAGCACCCACCTTACGGATGCAGTATTTGTTGAGATTATCGTTGTATCGCAGAATGGTGATCTTGTTTGGCATCGCAGCACATATACACGGCCCGTTATCCACCTGTAAAACGTGACACCTGCTGCTTCAGTTTGCAGTTGCAAAAGAGGAAGAATGTTCTGGTTTCATAGAGGACAGGAGGACTTACTCTTCCAGCACAGAACAGATGGCATCCCTTCACCGTCTCAAAGATGTAAGGGGCCAGTTCAGACTGGCTGGGTAGATGAGACTGGGCAAGAGACTGTTTCACTCTTTTAATCTCCACCAGACACAAAGCTCTCTCATCCCCTGGAGTGAACACACACACACACGCACACACACAAACACACAAAGGCTTTAGACTGAAGTCACTTCTTTAATCTGAGCATCAAGATTCAATAGATGGGGTTTCATGAATACTTAGAAATAACTCTTTTTGGTGCTGGTTGTCTCATTTTGATTGTGGAAAATAAATACAAGTGAGACTATGTCAAGATCACCCATAAAATCCTCACAGAGAGTTTGATCACTGCAGTTATCTACTAAAGGCAGTGTTTTCCAACCTTGGGGTCTTCTATTATATAGCAATTGACAAAAAAAAGAAAAAAAGACTGATTTGAGTATTATTTGTTGTAAAATTAAAACACCACATGCAATCTTAAACAACTTTAGCTGTAACTGAACATAAATCTGGTTCAAATAAAATGCAGCATATAAACTATCTGAGCTGGTGCATCTTGATTGACGCCCATGATCACGTGACTGTACAGTTACCACTACTCAAGTCCCCTCAAGTGTCAACCTTCAACCAGAAAACAAGATTTCCTCACCCGCCTGACCTCGTAAAGACAGTTTTAAGAGGAACCACTAAACTACGACCGGATGTCACGGCCAAACGAAGAAATAAAAAAAAAAACATTAATTTCTGAAAAAGGAAAACTTTTTTTAACTTTTCATGCTTAAACAACAACAGATTCGCCCTTTTTTTACTCACTGAAAACTTCAAAATCACATTTGAAACTAGAGGTGTATAGGGGGTTATGATAAACATGATCTAAAATGCCATCTTTAGAGACACAATGTGCACTAAACTGCCTTCTTGGGAGCCAAAACAAATGCTGAAGTTCACCCGGGTTTCGAGGGGGCGCACTCATCTGCCCTTTGGCTGGTTAAAACATGATAAACTGACCTCCTGGGTGCCCAAACATGTGCTAAAGTGCCCTAAAGGGAGCCAAACACACACTTGTTTGCCTCTTTTGCTTTTTTTTTCTTTTGCCCCTGCCCTTCAATATACTTGGTAAACACTTCACTTTACAGGTCCAGAAATCTAATTGAAACTAGAGGGGGCCTGCATTTCCTTTCAGCAAATGCTGGATGTTGAAATGCTAAGCAATGCATCTCAACACTCTTGCATTTCCTTGCAGGACAAGCTAAATGTTGTAATGCTGAGTCCCATTTCAACATTAAGCACTTTCTTACAGCAAATGCTTAATGTTGAAATGCTAAGCCTTACTAACTTCAACCTTAACATCTTAAGGTTAGGGAATACTGTTCCGAAATGCTGTTGCTCAGCATTTCAACATAACTAGGTAATAATAAGACAAACTTTCTTTTTATTTATTTGAAATTGGGTGTAAATAAGCATCTAACTTCTTTAAATAATGTCAAAATTTGGTTTTAAGCAAGTCATTCTCAGTAAGTAACTGTTTTGTTCAGTTTCTTTGGATTTACAATGTAAATAGGGGACATTTAGTGAATAATTTGTTTCAGATCAAATCACAGTTCTTTACAAAATATATGAAGAATTGTAAAATGATGTTAGGTCCACAATTACTTATGAATTATTCACTTATTTCACCTACGAACCTTGAAATTCGGAAGAAATACCAAAGACACTGCACAAAACTGTTACTTATCAAATGGGATTTGCTAAGAGTTAAATTTGGACATAATTTTAAAGAAGCTAAGAGCTAATTGTAACCCAATGGTCATGAAATTTGGGGACAATTTGTAAGAAATGAATTTTGAAAAGTTTCCGTAATTATTACAGATCTAGATGAAATTTGTGGACCTGTAAAGTAAAGTGTAACTAATATTTGTGCCCGCCACTGGTTGTGATAGTTAGTGAACAGGCACTGAAAGTGTCCTTGAGGTGAACCACGTCACTGCTAGAGAGATCAAGCCTCATACTGTTACTGAGACATTAGTTCTGGAAAGGAAATATCTTTGGGGTGGAATTGTTATTTCACCCCAAATAAGGTTGAGAACTACTGGTTCAAGTCAGTAGAACCAAACGTCTCACCAACAATCATCAGCAGCTTCTCCTGCTCTTTGATGATGTGGATCTGAAAAACTGACCCCAGGCCGGGGATGTGGGTCAGAGAGTTCTTGATGACATTCAGGGCGTAGAGACCCTCCTCAGAACCAACCAGAACGATCTGTGACACAGAGAGAAAACACAGAAACCACCTCAGATGGTGACGTGAATAAACTTCTTCAAGGACGCCTCAGTGAGCTGTGATCAATGTCAGTACCTGGTCTGTGAGGGGGAGGGTGCAGTTAATATCCAGCCGATCGTCTCCCTCCAGCTTCAGAAGAGAGTTTCCCAGCAGCTTCTGTAAAAGCAGAGAGAGTTGAAGGATCAGAGGAGTTCAAACCTCAGTGGGACAAATGGGGGCAGGCAGGAGGAAGAGGAGGAGAACTGCAGGACTGTGCACAGGTCCACAGTGGAAGAGGCGGGACTAAGTCACATGTCCATCCCCAGTGTCAGGCTCATGCTAACAGGGGTCCAAACTAAATAAACTCTGGTTTAAAGAACGCTTCCAACAACCTGACACCTTCTCAACTGTTTCAATACATTTGTGTAAAACTCTACGATAAAGGGACAAAACATAAGCTATTCCTAAAACGAGTGAAATGAATGAAACTCTTTGGTAATAAAAAACTACAAGAGGTCATAAAAGTAGTCCCTGTTCATTAATATTTAAAGTGTGGCCCGGAATAATTGGAGTGAACACCCCCAGAGTTGTTTCACAATGACGTCCAGAAATACTTTGCCATCAATAAGTCCAACATCAACAACCACATGCTAACAGAAACACTCCTGCAGCTCATTTCCTGAAGGAAAACTTGCAAAAAACAAAAACAGTCAGACCCAGACAACTGCAGGGAATTATCTGTGCCAAATTGTTTCTGTTATAAAATTATTTCCTTTAAAGAGGGGGTATTCATTATGTCCTTTAAAGAGGGGATATTCATTATTTCCTTTAAAGAGGGGGTATTTTGCTCTTCTGTCTTTAACCCTTTAGAGCACAGTGTAGTGCAGCCTTACACTTAGTGAATTGAGTTTGGATCAGCGGTTGATTTGAAACCAGATGAGTTACTGTAGATCAATCATGTTCATGTTGCATATAAAATCTGGGAAGTCACAGTTACATATTGCATTTTCAACATGTCCCAGATCGCTGTTTTCTTCCACGAACATGTTTGCATTAATCCAGTATAAAGCATAAACATCAAAAACATTACAAGCTGTTCACATCACTTCTACAATGAATACACGTCATCACGGGTTTCTGTATATTTACATTTTTGAGGGATACAGTTGTGACATTTCTGTATTTAGAATAATTTGTGTAAAATGTACATTCTTTATTGCACTTTTTAAGCTATTCATTAAACCTGGATGCAAGTCTAGTTACGTTCTGTACAGTTTGTGATATAAGGGTTATATGATGTAGAGCAAAAGTTATGCAAAAAGTGACTACAACATGTAAAACTGTAAAAATATGCAGTGGTAGACTTGGAATGGTTGATCATAAAAGGTAAAACATGGATATAAATTAATACTTCTGAAAGTTGAAACCTTATACCACAACATATTCACCTGTGATGATTCCTGATTTTTAAATATTGGACTATTCACAGTCAATAAAAAAATGTTCAAATAGGTCATGGGACCATTACCTCATCTGAAAGTGTATTTTTTCAGTTGTGTTTAGCAGCCTGTGGTTGTAAAGTGATATAACCACCAGATGGTGTTTGTAGGCCATCTGAAAACTGTTTGCTTTCTGCCATTACATAAACAAAAAAGTCCATTATAACATCATTGCACCTAAATAACTTAAGAAAGCAAAAGTATAAGTTGCCTGAAACAGGTGATGAAAACCAGAGCAACAATTAAAACATATATTAGATTACCAGAAAATTTTCCTTTTTTTTTTGTCCCTCTTTAATATTCATATGTTGTCGAAATCCCTGTATCTGCCCCTAACATGATCTTCACAGGATCTTAACTGGACTTCCTGAAATGATGAGGTCATCACACAAGGATCTCCTAATTGGTTCATGTCACATTGGAGGCATGGGGCCTCAAAAACCAAGGTATGCTCATAGCTCTGCCCTCGACAGGCCCCCATATGGCTGACAAATCAGAGCAAAGGAGGTTTGTGGAGCGAGGTTCCTTAAAGAGACAGTAGCCAGAACAAAGTGTTTCAGACAGACTGAAATTAGCCTTAAAGAAAGCACAATACCCCCTCTTTAAGTTGAACATTTGTCGAGAATTCATACAGCTCAAACTACCTGCGACGGGTTATCATCTGTGCCTATAATTTAAGAGTCATGATTACATTTAAGATAAAACTCTTTTCTAGTTGCATCAACAACAGAAGGTTAATCATTTTTAATAAGCTCATTTTCTTACTGAGGAGCCTCATGTGAAACTCTTGATTAGCTGATCTGATTTATTCTGCTGACTCGCTAAACTGGTGATTAGAGGCCAGATTATTCTATTCTTATTACACAAGCTGCCAAACAGACAATGGGAACTTCAGGACATTAATTAGCAGCTCTTGATTGTCAAAGTGGAAAGTGAAGACGAGTATATGATGCAGAAATTATGAAGTTTTCTCTGGGATGAGTCACATGACTTGAGTCCCAGTCTCTACAGAGTGTGCAGTAGACAGAGGGGTTAGAACAGACGAGTAACACCAGCAGCTCAAAACCCACTGACTGATCCCTCGTCCTCCACTCAGGACTGCTGAAGAGGATCAACACAAAGATGATCAAACATCTTGTTGAGAAGTTGTGCACTGAGGTTCAAACAGGACACCAGAAGAAGGGGAGAGTTTGAAGCGACAGCCAGACTGTAGCAACAAAGACATGGTAGAGGATGTGACAGTGAAGCAGAGGAGAGCTCAGAGGGAGGACTGGTGACAGGAGGTGACGTGAGAGCGGAGGGCAGGGTGACCAAACAACACCATGACAGACTCATGCGTCACCACAGCGTGCCTGATGGAGGATATGCAGGTGTATGTGCTGGTTAGTAAGTCTGAGTGTCTTCATCTACGTTAGTGTTTACCTGGACCAGAGGAGACAGAACCATTTGTCTTTTGGACACAGCAGCCTATGTGTGCAATGAAACCCAGAGGGATGGGCAGAAAAGGGCAAATTAACAAAACACGCCCATATACCGGACATACAATGAGACATGATGACAAAGCAACAGACAGCAGTGAGAGAGAGAGAGAGAGAGAGAGAAGAAAGAAGAGAGGAGAAGGGGACAATTAATGACACATACATGTAAACTGGGGGTTATCCCTTTAATAGTCTGAAAATTAAACTGAAATAAAATCCTGGAAATATCTGCCGCTCATGAATAGCCCCCAACTTGTGATACAGCTCGACCACAGCCAAAGATACGTCGCCTGATTCTGACTCTGGTGGTCACAGATTCTGATTGGAAGCAGCAGACGTGGAGGACCAGAGGCCTCGTCCATTCTCTGCTCAGAAATACTCACTGCGTCAGCCTCGGCTTTCTCTCGCGAGGCTCGCCCGGCGGCCACTACAGAGTCCATGACAGCCACCCAGCGCTGTTTGTCCGGGAAGCTGGGGGCCATGAAGTAGATGGCCTGACCGGGCCAGCAGGGGGTGTGACAACGAGACTCCAGCTTCAGGACGTACGGCACATCTGACAAACGAAGGACAGGAAGTGTGAGGAACAGATGCTGGCTCTTAAAACAGTCACATTCATTTCTCTGGAGCTCCTCTCACACTCTTTGTTTGGTATGCTGATGACACTGTTGTTTATAAGTTGTTCCGATACCAGTGTCAGAAATTGCTCTGATACTGCGGAAAAATGCTGGTATCGGTTTCAGTTACTGCTGGAGTCCAGGCACCGATGTGATACCACATAATTTATTAAATTGGAAATCTAATGTTTTGCTCCATTAACCCTGTGGTGCATGGAGAACATTTTTCTTGGTCAGAAGCAAAGTCTGCTGATGTTTATGCAGCATGTAACACTTTAGAAAACTGAGCACTTGTCATCTGGTACCAAGAGACACCTGAGGGACAAGTGAGCTGAAATTTCTAGTGATGTTTCGATTTTCTTACCAATCCAATACTGAGTAAAATCCAGGCTTGTAGCGGAGATAAAGATCTGATACAGATACTGATTACACCAATTAGTTAAATTGGAAATAATAAAAAATATCATACAGATATAAATGTTTTTTTCCCCCCATTTTTTCTAGCAGATATTTTTCTGAGATCACCATGACTTTTTTATTTCCAATTGCTCTGTATTATCTAACAACACTTTGTCTATGTAATCCACTTTAGAAGATCAATTCCTTGGGGCACCTTACCTGGAGAAATCTAGGAGCACAAGACTCTGTTTATACTCCACCACCGTGTTTCTAGACTGAATGACTGACTGAGCGGTGTGCTGCTGTGATTCTGCATTCTGAACTTACCCAGGCAAAAACAAAAAAGTAGCTCACACCAACAGTGTATGGTTCAAACAAGAGCTAAATAGTTTAGTAACTTTCCACTGTGTTCCTGTCAACATTAAACATTACTTCAAATGAATAAAGTATCAAAAGTATCGATATTTTGATTCGAGAATCTATTTTAAAGCATCGAGATCTGATATCGGTAGCATTGATATTTCAGTATCAATATGCACATCATTATTGATCTCATCAGTCTGTAATGTTGGAACAAGGATGTTTGAGCACACTTAGTGTCTTACTTTTATAGAAATCATTAAAAGAAATAATCAACAAATAGAGCATTCATATCTTACTTTCAGGGTTAGTCAATATGTCAGTTGAGCTGCTGCTCAGTTAAAGTCCTGCATAATAAACAAACTAGACACAACCACAATCACATCTTACAACGCAAAGTTTCAAGTATAATTTTATTTCCTTTTTTACTCTTTTAAAAGCCCGTCTCAGGACAGGTGCTGCAAATCAGCATCTGTTATAAACCCTCTGATACTTGCAGAGTACGGCTGTTTGTGTCTGTTTGTTGTATATAAACTTCATTAAAGAAGAGTACCTGACTTGGCAGTGTTGGGCAGCTCAGAGGCCCCCACAGCTCCGTGAACAACCACCTCTCCATCTGACAAACACAGGTCGAACTCCTCCAGGGGCTTCACTGAATCTAAGGAGCACACACACACACACACACACACATAGACAAGCTTCAGAGACAGTATGTGTGCAGAGAGAAGCAGATCAGCTGTGGTAGATCAGTGTGTCTGTGTCGGGTTATTTCAAAGAGAAAAACCTTCTCGGGGCTCGATCTCATAGATGGACACTTTGGTTCCGTCCAGGACCACGTATTTTCTCTCCCAGCCCTGGCCTCTCTTCCCGTTCCTTCAAACACAACAAAACGACAGAGTTACTACAAAGCAACCATGAAAAGGTTTCAGCTGGAAACTCCTCGAAAGAGGACAGAGATTCTTCCAGAGACGGAGTGATAAATACAAAGTAGAGAGGACTTGTGTTCAGAACATGAGCTCGATGAGTGGGTGGAGATGAAACTGTTTAGAGGGTTTTGGAAAGGTCTGAGAGATAACAACAGATTTCTGAACAGCTTTTCTCTTTAACTTGACTTCTGCTTTTTTGTATAAACAGACACTTCTATGAGCCACACATGTCCTAATGGTAGAAAAGTGTCTGAATACATCTTATAAGAATTCCAGGTCCTGTTTAAGTCAGAATGGAGCAGAAACAGCTCCATCAGTGACACAGTGCTGTCAGTGTGTGCTCTTCACTGACCTGGGCTGCTTCATCCAGCCCTCCAGATGCATGTGGCCGCTCGCCTCTTTGTGCGGCGGTGCTGGAGAGCTGCCTTTGTCCCGGCACAGGCCGTCAGACAGATGCAGGGAGCAGTCGCTGGACATGCCACACGTGGCTGGAAGGCAGGGGGAGCATTTTGGGTGGCACAAAGCGTGACATTCTGAGGAGAGAGAAGCATTGTTAGGGAAATGGAGCGATGTGGCTTTAGCTCAATGCTCCTCAAAAACACCCCCATGTTCCACCATCAGCCTGGGGGGGATGACACTACAGGGGTGTTAGTTGTCAGAGGTCTTTACCTTTGAAAACAAGGCTTGTTTAATCAAGATAAAAAAAATTAAGTGAACATCACAAAAAAACTAGAATCAGTAGGTGTTAACAAAATGCTCTTATTGATTGTTTATTTTGGCATTTATCCATGTTTTACATAATTTTATTCATTGGTGGTTGGTTCTTTTCTATTCTGTTGTATTTTTTTTTCTCTTTGTCATTTTCACAATAGCAGATGTATAGCGTCAAAGACTTATAAACCATGTTTGTTATAATTATAACTATTATTATTATTATTATCGCAATTATTATCATATAGTTGTCTTGTAGTGATAATAACTGTGTGTGTGTGCGTGAATGTGTGTACATGTGTGTGTGTGTATGTATATATATAAAACAACTAGTGTCATTATTTAATCATTATTTGTGACAGTGGTATTTCCAAAGAATATGTAAATTGTTCATATAGAGAGATGGAATTTAACTAGTTTTGACCTCTTCTCACTCCTTTTCAAACATGCCATTGTTTAATTTATTTGTTTCACTTTTTTATTTTTTATTTTGTTCAAAATAAATCTTTATATAATAATAAAAAAATCAATCAATCAAATGATCCTGAGAAAATAATCTGAATCATCTAGTTACAGTATATTGAAGGTAAGAAATTGAAATGTATTTACTATGACCTTTTAAGGCTTCCGTAGTATTTTATTATTGATTAGCTGATTACTTGAAATACAGTTTGATGTCTACACTGAGCTACAGTGGGTCATGCGGTTCAGAGCTGCTCTTTCAGACACTGTAACTTACCGAGACAGGTGGCAGCTTGGCGACCAAAGTGAACAGTATCCAGGCACACAGTGCACTTGGCAGCTCTCATGTTGAGTCCCACTGTGAAGCGGTGAGCGGTGTTGTGGTGCACCACCCTCTCTCTCTCCCTCTCCCTGTCTCTCTGACTGTCCTTCAAACGACGGCTATACTCTGAAGACAGTCAGGGAAGAGAGTGAGGGGCAGGCAGCTGCGGTAAACCTTACTGTGTCAGGAACATCCACCACTTCAAAAACCTCAGAGCACCATGCCATACCCGCTATGAAATCACTTCAGCAAAAGAAGGTTTCCAACACAACTGTAAGATGTTAAGCAAAATGCATAAGCAAGTAAACTCTGAAGACAGAATGCTTGAAAAAGAATATTGATTTGATCAATCCCTTTTCTTGTGCCTACTCACTGTTTCTTTTTAAGGCTTTATCCAGTCAGCATCATGTTCACATTATGTCCAGTACTTCACACACCCCACACTGCAGGAACTGTCATCTGAACAAGAGTTTATGCCTCAATTTTATATAAAAAAAATCTAAGTTGATTTAATATGAGCCACATTCACCTGACAAGTCAAGAAAAACCTCATATTTTGAGGTGCCAAAGACCAAAATGATGCCTGAATTGCTTTAAAACATCACCCAAGTTGTTAGGTTTTCAACATTTCAAGAAACTTGATAGGCAAATGTTTGTTTTTATGTCTCACTTCTACTCTAAACCCCTAAAGTGACATGAGCAGAGGGATAAAAGAGTTCCTTACTGGTCGTGAGATGATTTCTGGGGATTAAGTTGTTTCCTACTTCTTTTTTTTTTTTTTTCCAATATTTGTTGCATCAGCTAAGCAATTGTTCATTTTTTGCACTGCAAAAACTGAAATCTAAGGAAGTGCTTTTGTCTTAATTTTGGTTAAAATTTCCTTTTTCTTCTCAAAACAAACCACATTTAACTTTCTAGTCCAGAAAAATGTTTGTTTTGAGTTGTTTGAAGACAAAGTTGATGTCTGAATTGCTTGAAACAAGTCAAAATGATCTGCCAATTGAATAAAGAAAGATGTTAATACTTTTAAGACATTACTTGCATTTCAAGAAACTTGACAAGCAAATTTGGGTGATTTTTTTACGTGTTCAAACGAAACAGACAAGATTTTTGTCTATAAAAAACTTGCAGAAAGACATTTTTTTGGACTTGTCAGTTTTATGCGGATCATATTAAGAATAATTTTAATTAAGAATTAGACATGAACACTTGCTCAGATTTCAGTTTTTGCATTGTGGGTGAACGTGAACCTGAGCGTACTGTTTTTCTCCATGTTTGACAGTAAGATTTAAAAAGAGCCACAAAAAATTTTAAAAAACCTTACACAAAAATTTTGACTTGTTCTGTTTCACATTCTGCAACAATACTGTTCAAAATGTAACACGGGCTGTTTTTCTTCCCACTGTTTAGTTTTGGATTTCATGAGTTTTTGTTGATTTTTTTTCTTTAATTCAAAAGAAAATGAATAAATAAATACACCTTGGGGGTCCCAGATACCAGTGCATGTTAAATTGGGGATCACGGCTCAAAAAGGTTGAGAGCTGCTGCTGTTTGTAAGAAAGTGCGGAGTAAGATGAAATTCTGGAGGAGATGAAATGTAGGGAAATTCAGAAATTTTGCAGCAGGGATCTTTATTTCTTTATTTCTTTATGGCTCTCTTGTACCTTTATTTGGACAGAAGACAGGGGACAGTGGATAGTGCAGGAAACAGAATAAGAGTGTGGAGGAATGCGGGAAAGGGGCCACAAGCTGGATTCGTACCCCGGGTGCCCGCATGAGGGCGAACCTCATGGAGCAAGACCTGAACCACGAGGCAACCTTAACTCCACAACAGACACTTTTGTGATGAGGTACAAATCAGCTACTAGCATCAACTTCTGTTTATGTACAAAAGAGCGACACCTGGTTTGAAAATATGAGGCATATCAAAAATCAGCCTATGCAGAATTTTTATAAAAATTGATTTTTTTTTGTTTTTACTGGAATAATCCTGCTCAATTGTCATCTCTGGGCCTCTGTACTTGTGTACCAGTGTCTGTGTGTGCCTCACCCCCTTATAGACCCCCTCCTCACCTGTTTTGTTAATATTACGCTAGACTCTGGACGCTTCTGGGCAGAGAGCAGGAGTTGTTAAAGGTGATTACCAGCCAATCACAGTGCACCCAGTGTGCATGTGACTTTGTGTGTTGTTGATGGCGAGTGGGAGAGGCTATTCTTGGCGGCCGTAACACAGAGAAAGAATGATTTTATATCTGCAGCTTGGATTCTCTCACGCGATGCTGCAGGTGCTGGCAGGGCTGTTTTTTACATTCTATAGTGTGTTTACAAAGCTACGACTGTTAGCCATGCTATTAGCTACGGTTGGTGGCAGTGAGCATGTCCTACTGCTGACACTGAGCCACAGAGGAGGAGACAAATTTGGATGTTGTCTGTAAACGGAGAAACAAAACCTATTGAAAATTCCTGCATACTTCATCTTTAACCTAAAACAGTGGTTCCCAACCTTTTCCAATTAGGGCCCACTTTTAAATCTCAAAAATGTTTGTGGCCCACTTCCGACCCAATAAGTATGGCAGCTATATAATGCATTTTTCGAACCTCATTTTTTACAATGACCCAAAATGTAACAACAGCCCAAAATGTGATAACTGGTCAATACTATAACAGATGTTAAGCCAAAAACGGAATACATTTTTGCCAAAAATACATCAACTTATTCCATTTTGGATCAGTTATTACATCTTTGGTTTTCCTGCATTCTTTTTGTTACATTTGGGGCTCAGCACTTTTGTTGCATTTTCAACAAGTTTTTTAAAATTTGGGTTTTCCAACATTTTATTTTATTACATTTCAGGACGTTGTTATGTTTAGGGTCATGTTACCTAATGGTAGGGTGACCATACGTCCTCTTTTGCCCGGACATGTCCTCTTTTAAGAGCCTGTCCGGCCTGTCCGGTCGGGTTTATAAAATCCTTCAAATGTCTGGGTTTTTGAGCTTGCCTAGCTTGAGCGCGTCACAGAACAGTGTATTTATCATTCACGTTGAATGGTTCCTTTAGAAACACGCTCTGAGAGGTGGCGTTTGAACCGAACCCCGGAACATGTATTCGTTCATTCACAAATCAGTACAGTCCTCTTTTCAGAGAAACAGAATATGGTCACCCTACCTAATGGGCTGTATTATGCCTTCCTTAAGGACTTTTTATCATATATGAATATCCGTACTGTTCTAATTTCTTTTAAAACTTTACTGAATTTAACATTTTAAATGTCATTCTGTATATTTGTATCGACACTCCAATAAAATCATACTTTATTGGAAATGATTTGGCGGCCCACTTGCAACACCATCACGGCCCACTAGGGGGCCACGGCACACATGTTGGGAATCGCTGACCTAAAACATATCTTGAGGGCCTGCAGTTTGTTTGGACACAGGGAAACACCAGATTTGATTGTTTGATTCTGTTTATCTAAAAGCAGTTTCATAGATATGGTCAAGATGGATGACTAAAATGAAAGGAAAACGGATTACATATCAGGTAAGGAGACTTTTCTTCAGCGCTCACACAAAGTACTTCAATTAAAATGTGCACTGGTTGGTATCTGTTCATGTCACCTAATGGACTCTGTATTTTTGCCTTTTTTCGTTGATATATTTTTCTCAGTGTTTTAGGTGAATGTGTCACATATTGAGTCTGATACCAAAAGTTAGACATAATCACCTGCTTCGATTTCAGTTTTTGCAGTGTGAGGGTTTTCATAATACAAGTATGTGTTGGTGTTTATATAGAGTGTGTTTGGAAAACGCACACACGTTAAAACACCTTCAAACTTTAAAACATACACACTGATTCATAACTATCTAAGACTTTTAAGGCATCTTTGAAAACAAAAGATAAAGTTGATGTTGGCTGATGATCCTCTGAAGGTTTTTCTTTCCTTTTATAAACACTCAGTTTACTAAGTGTGTGAATGATGAACATCTGCTGCACAGTAACAGCACCATGTGTTGCTGTTGGCTCCAGTTGATATTTTCCATTTATGTTCATCTTTTTTTTTCTTCTGCGTCTGTCACAGTCTCTACACCTCTCAGTTATCAAAGCTCATCCAAAGATAGCTGCTGTTCCTGCTTTACTGTCTGATAAGATGACTGGATAACACCTTTTTCAGGGTGTGGCTTCAAACAGTGATCATGTATTTCAGAGTTTATCATACAGAACATCTGGGAGAGTGTATGGTACGAGGTTTAGGTGGGACTTGGGTGAGTTGAAGAGCAGAGGCTAAGCTTCGGCAACCAATATAAGATGCTTCAGATTTCTAAAGCTGTGCACGAATGAGGGGAGAATTCACTCGACCTGGCCTGGTGGGATTTTAGTTTTATCATTTTGAAGTGCAGAGCTTTCAAAATCTGGCCATTAAAGATGTGGATGAGGCAAAACAAGAAGAGAGATAAGAGACCAAACTGCAGAAACCACGAGTTTGGATAACTTACTTTCAAAAGTGACCCTCCTTCTCTCTGAAAGTTGTGTGAAAGAAAAAGGATAGTGAGAGCTTCAAAAAGGATCTTTGCCAGTAAAATCTGAAGTGTGTGTCAATGTGTGTGAGGATGAGGGCCCTCATTTAAAGCTACAGACCTCCACGTAAGTCTCCGTCAAAGAGATTAGTCAGCATGGGTTCATCACTCACCTTCGGGTGTCGCCGTCTCCTTCCTGCGTCCAGAGTTGGAGGGTGCCAGGCTGGACGGGCCCTGCTGGTGCTCAGGAGACTTCACCATGGACGACATGACCATCTGCTGACGTGTTGTAGCATTGGAGGAGGAGCTGCTGAGATCCTTATACTGGAGCGCTGGTCACAAAACAGATCAGACATTAGGGTGACCATATTCTAAAAAAAAAAAAAAAAGGAGCCCCTGGAGATCCTGTAAAAATACCCAAAGATACTCAAAGATGACAAAGTAGCTCCATAGCCTATACATTTATTTAAAGCACTTCTTTTCTTTTTGAAGAGACATAATAAAGACTCCTATTTTCTTCAGCTAAAAAGTACAAAAATTAAAAACTAGCTGTGTTGGGATTTTTTAAAAAAATTTTTTTTGCCCATAATAAGTCAAAATTTTGAAGGATGGGTCACATTAAAAAAAAAAAAAAAAAAAAAGTCAATTTTCCCTTTTATCTCAAAATTTCAATTAATCCAAAGTTTTGACTTCAAAATCAAATATTAAACTTTTTATCTCAACATTGAGACTTTTTTTCCAAATTTTGACTTTTTATCTCAAAATTTTGACTTTTTATATCTTTTAACTTTTATCTCACATTTTTAACTTTTTATCTCATAGACTTTAAATGTCAAACTATTGACTTTTTAACTCAAAATTTTGACTTTTTAATCTCAGAATTTCCACTTCAATTTTCAAAATTTGAGCTTGAATCTTAAAATTTAGAGTTTCATCCCCATACTTCTCCTTTTTTGCTTAAATTTTGAACTATCTCAAACTTCAACTTATCTCAAAATGTAATCTCTTAATTTGGACTTTTTAGCCTGTAAATTTCATCTCATATCAAAATGTTGACTTCTTATCTCAAATCTTTGTCCTTTATCCCTGAATTGACTCTTTATCCCAGAATTTGGACGCTTTGACTTTACATCCCAAAATTCCAACTCAATATGGGCCAATTATAAATTCTTTACACCTGTCACGACCACACGACAAAGAAGGGCACTACTGTGTATCTGCAGTTGGTCTGTAAAAGTGCATTTCCACTTCAGCATTTTCTGTCTAAGAGCGTGGTCAAACAGCCAAAGCATGTTTTTCTGCTCAACCTCTTGACAGGTTGGTGCATCAGAATGTTGCCAGTAGCCTGGTGCAGCTTTGTCGTATTATAAATATCAAAAATCTGTAGAACAAAGTCAAAACCTTCTGGAGAAATTTAAAAAATCCCCCTGGACATAATTTTACAACCAAGAAGAAGGACATGTCTGGGAAAAAGAGGATGTTTGGTCTCCATGTCATAAATTATATTTCCCATTAATACACTGCAGACACTGAAATCTAGGCAAGTGTTAGGACTTTTGGTGAATAATAAGACCATTTTTACTTAAAAAAAGACTTAACACTCGCTCAGGTTTCAGGTTTGGTAGTGCATCCACGCTCCATCGGATTAACATTCTGAGCAAACAGCTCTGTAACCCTTCAGAGCAGACACTGCGTCTTTAAACTGAATACATCAAGTGTACACTGATGTGCATGCAAAGTGTGTCTAAGCTGCCGCAGAGGAGCTGTCTCACCTTCCTCTCTCAGAGATCTCAGCTCCGCTCTCATTTTCTGGAGAGCGTCTTCCAGCTCGGAGCAGCGTGCGCGCTCTTTATCCAGGGCTGACTTCATGTCGCTGTACTGCAGAGGCACCGGCTGGATGGGGGGCACGGGGGAGACAGGACTCTGGCTCTGGCCTTGAGACTGGGCCTGAGCTGCCATGGCAGCCAAGAGATCCTCACGACGTCGCCCGAACAGACCCTGAGGCACAGGAGCAGAGAACATTGTGATCACTTGTATGAAAACAAGGATAAGCTCAGTCAGCTCTGCTTCTTTGGAAGTCATAGATTTTTATGTATCTGTGTTAAAAAGGCTGAACTAACACAGTCGTTTATTTCATCCTTTGATCGGTCAAAGAGCTTGTAAATTACATCTTAAAAGGGACTGTGAGGACTCTGTAAGTGATCTTTAAAAAGTCTGATATTAAGATATATGCCAGATCATAATCCCCAATTTAGAATGAAATTATCAGCGCTAAAATAGATTATTTCTAAATGCCAATTTCAAGCTTCCCGATCAGGACTGGACAGATTGAATTACGGGATGTGGAAGTCACTATGACAACACCATGCCAGCTGACGAAGTTTAGCAGTGACAAAAGAGATCTGTGTTGTCTCTCTGCTGAAAACTATTTCTGTGATTTATTTAGAATTAATGGTGGAAACAAGAGCTGGACTTTCTGATAGAAAAAGGACAGAAGAGCCAAAGACAGCGAAACGGGAGAGTGGTAGAGCATGGGCTAAGGACTAAAAGACAAGTCAAAGGCTAAAACACAGGTAAATCTATTTGTCATAATGTTCATTCCTCTCCACATGCAGCAGCTATACTACAGTGATCCATTCAAACCTGAGAGTCTATCGATAAAATGAAGATCCAGGTTACGTTTGCTCTGCTTGGTGAGGTTGGAGTTGGTAGATGAGCACTGGTAGGACACATTACAAACACGTCTCAGAGCACCAAGCTGTAAGTAGTGCTAAATCTAGCCGGCTACTAGGTTACTAGCTACGCTACAAACTCACAAAGTTTGCTTTTTATCACCTTTCATACAACAGTGCTATGAAAGTGTTGATACATACATTACTTTGCCATGTTGTATCTGGTAAAAATTTATCTTTGAACAGAGGGAAATAATTCTAAAAGGAAGATCTGATCTCCATTTAGCTTTAAAAACAAATGCACAAGTCTCAACAGTTTGCGCAAGTTCTCTGGCCGAAGGAGTCCCTGCAGTCCACTTTACAGATTCTCCTCACAGCCCTCAAACTTCTACACATGAGAATTTTCTAAACATTGAATATATCACTTATCATCACTTGGTAGTCCTTTTCTTTCTGGGATACACCAAAACATGCAGTAGGTTTTATTATTTCAAGGCTTTCACAATAATAGACTCTAATATAGATCAAGTTTGAATAGTGTTTCCCATTAAAGGCTCTGTGAGGATCATCTGTTTGTGTTGATTGCAGTGACACCTGTGGTCAGACTCTGTAATGTTTTTCTTTTTTGCGTTTATTGTTCTTTGGACGAAGATTCTGTTTCCCATGAGCACCATCACTTACTGTCATAAAGACGGGACTCTGTTTTGGAGAGCAGATTTTATTTTTAACACTACTTCTCTGTGTTCAAGGCAACTTTACCCATGATGCAAAGAGATGAGAGAATGTATGTATCTGTAGTTATGCAGCGCAATTGTTTGAAAGGTGACAACAGTCAAACTTTGTAAACTCAGTTTCAGAAGGTGAGCAGACAATTGGCCCTTTTCCACTGAGTCGCCTTGGCCCTACTCTACTCGCCTCTGCCCGGTTTGTGTTGCGTTTCCACAGGCGCTGTACTATGCGTCAGACGCCAGTTTTTAGTACCTACTCTACCCTGGTTTCAAGCGAGTAAAGCCGATACTAAAACGTGACGTCGACGGTCTGCCGGTCACTTATTGGTCAGAGAATGTCGTCTCCGCAGCTTCTGACTCTGTACAAATCACTTACAAGAGGCAAATGAATAAGTCAGCGACAAGTTTTTAATGACATTTAAACCCGACGGCACAGAACCAGACTGAATGAACACAAAATACCACCTTAAAATGCACCTTCATGATTCTTAAATAAGTTAAAAGTAATTTTTAAACGAAAAAAAAGTTAACAGCAAAGATAGTTCGGTTCAAAGAGTCTTTTAAATTAAATCAAAGTTCGTCGGCACAGGAGCGATCTGTCTGCCACGAGAGTCTTTGAGCACCAATCAGTCCATTAATCCACAGGGAACCAAAAAGGAAAACCAGTTCAAAGAAGAATGATTGATCAACAAAAAATCTCTGGTATACCAGGCCCAAAAATCAAAAATTAAAGCGATCTCACTGGATCCAGGGAAGAGTTGATGTCAGGAAGCAGCTCCTTCGTTTCCTCCGCTTGCAGCACAAGGCTGTTGTTTACCTCCGTTGTCATGACGCCCAATATGAGCCGCTGTATTACTTTAATGAAATCTTTTGAAAGCTTTTTTCCCTTTAAAGACCGCGGTGTGTGTTAGGACAAAATTATGTTTGTGTCGCGTTACAGATGACATGCACGCACTTCTGCGCAGCACTTTAGCACAGCTGTGTTATAAGATCCACGCCCACCGTGAGTCTGTAGTCGGGCTAGTGGAAAAGCTAACCAAACCGTGTAGAGCCGAGCTGAGCCGAGTAGGGCTGGAATTGTATAGTGGAAAAGCGCCATATGTGTTTAGTGTTCTTCACAGCTTGGTGCTCTGAGACGTGTCTGTAACACTAGTGAATCCTAGTTATGTCCTGCCAGTGCTCATCTACCAACTCCAACCTCACCAAACAGAGCAAACGTAACTTGGCTCTTCATTTTATTGACAGATTCTCAAGTTAGAACAGATCACTGCAGTACAGGGTGTTCATCAAGTCTCAATACAATTCAAAAAATATATTAGAAGGGCAGTTGATGAGATACGTTGATGAGACTTTTCTATGCTCTCAGTAGCTTTCAAGTAGTTTCAAGTAGCCAATTTGTATTTGATACAAGAAATTCATGTTGACATGAACAGTGTTGAATAAAGGGAGGACCAGAGAGGGCAACTGTGAACATCTGAGGAAAACATCCATCATGTAAGACAAGCCTTTTAGTGCTCTCCTGCAAAATAAGCTGAAAAGACAACAACCACTCCTCATTTTGAAAAGGTTTCCACATATTTGTCTGCTCATTTTTGTCACAAGGTAGCCCCCTGTCATGTAAAGCTACTTATGTACATACATGGTGTGGTGGGGGTTATCTGCTGCTCTTCTTTGGAAAATTCAGTCAGCTGAGAGGCCTGTGAACCAGGAACTGCCAAACAGAGTTGCAGCCTGGCACTGGCTTTTGAGGAGGTGTGTCAACTGGAAGGCACCATGTGTGAAGGAAAGGGAGGGAGGATTTCAATCAGGAACTCAGTACTGCCCTTTTGCTCCTCAACTTAAGGGTAAGCTTTACTTAAATGTATTTGAATATGGCTTTATTAACACAAAGGTTTATGTTAGCTGCATTACTTATCTGATGAGAGTCAAAGGTAAGTCAATTGTTAATTAACATTAACCCTTCACTCTTAGAAGCATCCAGCAACTATATAAAAGGAGGCTGTGACACATTTTAACTGTAAAGAGACTTAATGGACACCGTGGATAATTGCTGTATGTGGGTTTGAATAAACATCATCACAAACAGCTTGACCCCTGTTTTAGCTTTTAGCCTGCGCCCTATCACATTCCTGTTTAACTTTCTCCTGCTCTGACCTCCTTGTACTGTCAGACAGTCCAGCTCCAGTGTCCAACACTATGACAAAATACATCACAGAAATCATTTTCAGCAGAGAAAAGCAGAGATCTCTCTTCTCTCTGCTAAACTCTGTCAGCGTGTGTTGTGTCATCAAAGGGACTTTCAATCTTCGTGCAGTAAATGGATTCTCGTTCACTCAGAAAAATCCAACCCAATCACAGATACTGAGAAATAGCATTTAGAAATAAGACATTTTCCTCCTTTTTCGAAATGCGATTTCTTAGTATCTGTGGTTAATGTTGAAATGGGGCTCAGCTTTTCAACACTGAGCTTTTCCTGCAAGGAAATGCAAGAGTGTTGAAATGCGGTGCTCAGCATTTCAACATCCAGCATTTGCTGAAAGGAAATATTGACCCCTCCTTATTGATTCTAAACAGGAAAAAATGTTAAAAGTGACCCTACATAAAGATCAATCATACTTAGTGAAAATGGACTTGGGTTTGAAGACAGAAATGAGAATTTATGCATAGATATAAATGACATAAACATCGTCTCCACTGACCTTTTTCTTCTTGGAGCCACCGTGCGCCTGGGCCTGAAGGAAATCTATGAGCTTGGTCTGCTGGGTGATGGTCCCCTCCATTTTCACCTTCTCATGAGAGTACACAGCCTGCAGGTGGAGCTAAGTGAACATCACTACTGCCATGAATTTCTCCTCAAGTACTTCACTTCACACACAGAGGGTGACAGAGGGACAGAGAGCAGGGGGGCGTATGCTGTGGGGTAAAACATGTGTTTATCCTTATCTTCACTGCTGGAACCAAGTGACAGAACAGTGGGGGAGAAACAAGGACTGCAAACAACAGATTCAACCCCAGCCCGCCACTTCATTGTGTGTGTTTTGTTCCTAAACTGAAACTTGACCACATTCGCCTCCTCTCTTTGTGTGTGAGGTTTATGAGGGATGTATGTGTGTGTAGCAGCACCTGGATGTTCTCCAGCTGGTATTCCAGGTCTGTTCTCTCGGTCTTCAGCAGGTCGGTCTGATCCAGAGCGTCCTGCAGCCCCTGGGTCAGACGGAAGATGTGGGTCTTCTGTGCGTCCATCTGCTGCTGCAGCTTCTCTTGCTGTGAAGGAAAACCAGATGTTACATCACTAGTGCTCCTTACTCCATCCATGCCTAAAACCATTCAGCATGATTCAACATTGGTGAAAAAATGAAGAATTGTGTCAACCCAGAAGTTGTTTTGTAGCAGATGTACAACCCCATTTTCAATGAAGCTGTAGAGTTGTGTAAAACGTGCACAGAAACAGAAAACAATGATTTTCAGATCCTTTCCTTTCAACCTATGTTCAATTTAACACACTAATAAGACAAGATGTTTATCCTTCAAACTGATAAACTTCATTTTTATTATATATTTTTTTTGCAAATATTCACTCATTCTGAATTTGCCTGCAACACATTCCTAAAAAAATAAGGACAGGGTCATGCTTCCCGCTGTGTTGCATCACTGTTCCTCTAATCACACTCAATCAACATTTGCATTTCATTCTTGCTTGATGTACGACTTCAGTTGCTCAACAGTCCGGGTCTCCGAGTCCATTGTCATAAATTTCGATTCATAATATGCCACACATTTTTAATGGGAGAGGTCTGGACTGCAGGCAGGCCAGTCTGGTACCCGCACTCTTTTACTACAAAGCCACGCTGTTGTAACAGGTGCAGAATATGTCTTGGTTTCATTGTCTTGCTAAAATAATCAGTGACATCCCTCAAAAAGACGTTGCCTGGATGGCAGCATGTGTTGCTCCAAAACCTGGTTGTAGCTTTCAGCATTGATGGTGTCATCACAGATGTGTAAGTTGCCAATGCCATGGATACTAATGTACCCCCCTACCATCACAGATGCTGGCTTTTAAACTTTGTTCTGATAACAATCCATGTTGTCCTTTCCAGAGGTCCTTTGGCCCAGAGGACACCACGAACATGATTTCCATAAACAATTTGAAATGTGGACTCATCAGCCTACATCATACTTTTCCTCAGTCCTTTTCAAATGAGCTTGGGCTCAGAGAAGGCTACAGCGTTCCTGCCTGTTGTTGATGTATGACTTTGTCTTTGCATGGTAGAGTTTAAACTGTCACTTGTACATGTAGTTATGATCCGTGTTAACTGACAATGGTTTTCTGAAGTGCTCCTGAGCCCATGTGCTAATATCCTTTACATAGTAATGTGGGTTATTAATGCTGTGCTGCTTGATGGGTCAAAGGTCGCAGGCATTCAATGTTGGTTTAAGGCCTTGTTGCTTATGTGCAGAGATTTCTCCACAATCTCTGAATCTTACTTTATTACATTTTTTTCAAAGATATTTTGGGGCTTTTTATGCCTCCAATAAGATAGAATAGAAAAGTGGATAGAGTAGGAAAGGGGGCGAGAGTAGGGAATAACATTCGGGAAACAAACTGGACTCAAACCCGGGCCACCTGCTCAAGGGCGAACTTCATGGGGTGCGACCTAAACTACTAGGTCATCTGCACCGTTCTCTGAATCCTTTGACAATATTATGGACTGTAGATGATAAAATCCATAGATGCCTTGAACTGTATGTTGAGAAACATTGTTCCTAAACTGTTGGACTATTTGCTCTCACAGTTGTTGACAAAGTGGTGAACCTGGCCCCATCTTTGTTTGTGAAGGACAGAGTCTTTTAGGGATGCTCCTTTTATACCCAATCATGACACTCACCTGTTTCCAATGAACCTGTTCACCTGTGGAATGATCCAAACAGCTGTTTTTTTTCAGCATTCCTCACTTTTACCAGTCTGCCCCTGTCCCAACTTTTAGGAACGTGTTGCAGGCATCAAATTCAAAATGAGCAAATATTAGCACAAAGACATAAAGTTTATCAGGTTGAACATTAAATATCTTGTCTTTGTGGTGTATTCAACTGAATATAGGTTGACCATGATTTGCAAATCATTGTATTCGGTTTTCATTACATTTTACTCAGTGTCCCGACTTCATTGGAACTGGGGTTGTGTGTTAATGTTGAACCTCATAGTTGTAATACTTTGAAGTCAGTAAAAACACAGCGTGCACCTCTTCCAGCAGCCTCTGCTTCAAATCCCTCTCACTCTCCAGTTTTTGCTGCAAACTGCGAGCGTTCATCTCCAGCATGGCATGCTTCTTCTCCAGATCGTTCAGCTGAGGACAGAAAGCGGGAAGAGTTTCCAGTAACAGCTGCTGACTTAAATTAGTAAAACACTTATTAAACAGTGTGGAAAAGCCTCACGGTGTCAGCCAGACTCTCAGCTTTGAGTTTCTGGTCTTTGAGGGCCTGCTGCAGAGCCAGGATCTCAGCTTTGTGCTCTTTGACGGCTTGTTCCACGGCCTGGCGTGACTCTGAGCATCGCTGCTCTGAACGCAGCCTGGAACAGAAAACACTTGTGATGTTGCAGCCTAAAAGCTCCTATATCATCATGTTTTTGTGAAGTTTTGTTTCAAAGTGTTATGTAACGTAAATACTTTTATGATCCTAAGATCAACTTGAAATCTGTATCAGTGTTTAATATGCTCAGATTTTATCACCTGCCTTGCCTACACGCACCTAGAAAAAAATTATATATTTCCCAGAATACCTTTTGACAAACCCTGGAGAATAATTCTAAACTTGTTGCTTCACTTCGTGTAGGTGGAGAAAGTCAGATCTAAAATCGACGGCAACATCCTCAGCAGAAACAGAGTTTCTCTCCCCTCTTTCAAAAAAGACATTCTCAACACTTAATGTTCAAATTTCCTCATGCATGGTTGAAAAAACAATAAGGAGAACAGCTCCTCAGCTCATTAGCGTGCAGAGCGGGAGCATTTGAGCACGTTAACCATGTTATTTATGCTCAGTAACCCTCAGAAACAGAGAAACCACAGCACAGACAGGAGGAAGTATTCAGAGGTCAGTTTGGTGTGTGTTACCTGTTCTGTTTCTCGTTGTCCAACAGTCTCTGGATCTCCCTGGTTCTCCTCTCAGCTTGGTTCTTCTCCTCCTCTAGTGTTGACCTCCAGGCGTCCCACTGCCTTTCCTTCTCCAGTAACTCGTCATTCAGAGTCTCCAGCTCCAGAACCTGCTCCTCCAGCATGGTGCATGTTGTCTTCAGCGTCTCGAGGTTCTGTTATAAATCAGGATTTAGAGGAGAAACACTTCAGCATCTTTTTATGAACCACATTAGTTCAACAATCTTTCAGGAATGGACATTTTTACACCCCTAAGTTTAAACCCAGCACCCCTGACAAAAATAAAATGGTAACACTTTATTTGAAGGGGTATACGTAAGAGTGACATAACACTGTCATTAACATGACATAACGTTTGTCATTAAGTTGAAGGAGGCTTCATGGATACTGATGTATCCCCCTACCATCACAGATGCTGCTTTTAAACTTTGCTCTGGTAACAATCCATGTTGTCCTTTCCCTCTTTGGCCCAGAAGACACCACGTCCATGATTTCCTCAGTCCTTTTCAAATGAGCTCGGGCTCAGAGAAGGCTACAGCATTCCTGCCTGTTGTTGATGTATGGCTTTGTCTTTGCATGGTAGAGTTTAAACTGTCACTTGTAGATGTAGTGATGATCCGTGTTAACTGACAATGGTTTTCTGAGGTGCTCCTGAGCCCATCTGCTAATATCCTTTACATAGTAATGTGGGTTATTAATGCTGTGCTGCTTGATGGGTCAAAGGTCACAGGCATTCAATGTTGGTTTAAGGCCTTGTTGCTTTCGTGCAGAGATTTCTCCACATCCTCTGAATCTTACTTTATTACATTTTTCTAAAGATATTTTTGGGCTTTTTATGCCTGTAATAAGATTGAATAAAACAGTGGATAGAGTAGGAAACGGGGCGAGAGTAGGGAATAACATTCGGGAAACAAACTGGACTCAAACCCGGGCCACCTGCTCAAGGGCAAACTTCATGGGGTGCAACCTAAACTAATAGGTCATCTGCACCCTTCTCTGAATCCTTTGACAATCCTTTGGCATGTTTTGAATGTTGTGATTAGGTGTCATTCAGGGAATTATGTCACCTTTCATGCAAAGTCTACATTGTTTAGGGATGTATTTGATGTAACAACTTGATTTTGTTGGCAAAACAGTGGCAGATTATGTTGTCTTTGTAAATATCAAGTTGTTTTATCAAATACATCCCCAAACATGTTAACTTTGCATCAAAGGTGACATAATTCCCTGAATGACACCTAATGACAACATTCATAAACGTGCATAAAACCTCCTTTTAAATGAAGGACAGACGTCATGTCATATTTACAACTAAGAAGTTGTAGAATTGATACGCAAAAACTTCAGATAATGTATAATTAGAGTGAATGGATAGTAGTTATTGTGTTATTATTCATATATTATTGTCCATATGTATAAAGTAGGCTTTCTGCGTCTTTACACTGTTCTCATTGATGTCATGTTGTACGTAGTAAACCCAGCACATATTTTAATCTTCTGTTTTGGAACCATGTTAAATAATTTTGCTAGTTGCTTACGAGTTGGAGGGTCCCCCTGGGAATTTTTGCCCCAAGGGCCCCAAGGAACTCTAGATTCACCCCTGCTGACCACTTATTGTCTGGTATGAGGCGACACCTGAGGGACAGGTAAGGTGTAATAGTGACAGATGGATACAGACCTGACTAAGTTATCACAGGGAGTGGGATGACAACTGACAACACATAAACATATATATATGGTTATTTTTTGTGAGAAATAAGATAACACATCTGTTTTTAAATGGTTCACCAAGGACCTAGATAATGAGCATTATAGAAAAAGTATAACCACTTTAATAAGCCTCCCCATGACAATAATCATATTCTACCAAACAAACACATTATATTCTATCGGCTTTTTCCTGCAATATTTTATGTAGTAGTAAAGCTACTGTTGCTTAAAATTATCTGGTATCACTGATATCACAAATCCTATGTGTAGGAATTATATGTTGATTTATTGTTAAAATGTTTATTCATATAACAATTTGAGCTGAGCACCCCTGAAATTCTGGTCCTAAAACCCCCCTGTGTTCACTTAAATGTCCTCAGCTACTCTAAAAAGAACTGCAGTACTCCTCCAACATCAAGAAATACACTGACGTGAAAATAGAAGACCAAACATTAAAACTTCAGTATGGTCACATTTAAATGGCTGCTTTCCAGTGAGACTGCAAAATATCACACAGCTCTGAAATGTTTTCAGTGCTGTGATATTCTGAGGGTTGAACTGTAACGTTTTAACTCTTAAACAAAGTGGTATCCAGCAGAAAGTACTGTTACAAAACAACAAGATGTCCACTCCTCTTTCTTTCTCCCACCACAACCAGTGGGCTGCTCTGCAGACGCCAGGGTTAGACTCAAACTCTTACAGGAAACATCCGCTTCTACAAGTCACACGAGGAATCTAATGAGCATAAAACAGCAGCAGACTAAAAATAGAAAGCAACCTCAGACACAGGTCTAAGAGGAACATTCAACGACACGTTTGCACGCTGTCGGTTTTCCTGTGTTATTCTCAGAGCCTACACAAAGAGCTGTATTTCATGTGTTGCTTTGGACAAAGCATTAGGAGACAAATATAGCCTGAGCTGGTGCTGCAGCAACACCACGGCCCTCTGAAGTCCAACGCTTCCACAGCTGACTCGACCTGGGAGTGATGGGGATGACACATCCCTCCCACACACCACCCCATCCCTCGTCTATGACTTCCATCGCTGGTTACACAACCAGCAGGACCGAGAGCGCTGCTGCACACCCACACACCAATCCTCCCACAGGGGCCGCGCACACACATCACACAGCCTCCTCGCTCGCTCTCTCTCTCTCACTTTCACTGCATCCAGAACAGAGCACATAACAATACAAAAATATTCCCAGGGTTTTTCCTGCCTGATTTACACTTAACACTGTCAGGGCTGGGAGAGAAGTCTAGGTCATTTGTCAAAGGTAGTGTGGAGGTATCACATAATGTGACTAAGTGAGAACCTGGTGTCTGACTGACGAGGAGTGGGTGTCGGGCAGGGGGAGGGAAGTTGAACCAGAGGAGTGAATAAAACCGTCTCAGAAACTCGTGTTGTCAACTTGTGACGGCTTATACACTCCTGATCCAAGTCTTAAGACCAGCAGGAAAATGTGCACAAATTTACATTTTGTACTGTTGGGTCTTAAAAAGGTTCTAAGAAGAGTTTCAAAATGTAAAAAGAAGAAACGGGAAGAAATTGTGTGAACAATGTATTGAAAACAGCAATTAAAGTGAAATAGTCTGTTCATCAGCTGATCAAAGGTTTAAGACCACAGCTCAAAATACCCCCCCCCAAAAAAAAAATAGAAATAAAAGTTTGAAAAAGGACTCAGCAATGAGGAACTCCATCGGTCATGTTGATCACTTCAAAAATTAGTTTGTTCATGCTCCAAGTGGTGAAGATGCCTCATGTTTGGCCAGCACTGTCTGGAACTGACGTCTATTTTTGTAAACTTCCCTCTCCATCCATCCCATAATATTCTCAATGTGATTTAGATCAGAGGAACACGCAGGATGCTCCAAAAGAGTGAGATTATTCCTGTTAAAAAACCCAGTCATTAACACACAGAGCAGGGCCCTCAGTCATGAAGGACGCCCCCTGCAACATCTCCACATTACCAGCAGCCGTTTGATGCCCCTGGGAAAAAGGAAAAAGCAGCTTATGATGGCCCCCCCTCCACTGTGCTGCCTTGAAAACATCTCAGTGGGATCTTCTCGTCATGACAGTAACGTTGGACGCCATCAGGACCATCGAGGTTAAATTTTTCCTCCTCAGAGAATCAAACTTTCTTCCACCTTTCAACGTCTCATGTTTGCTGCTCTCTGTCAAAGTCCAAACTGGCAATTTAGTGGAAGGAGACGAGGCCTTTGAAGAGGTTTTTTGTTCTCAGAGCTCTTCTCTCTCAGATGCCGTCTGATGGTTATTGGAGTCGGCGCCAATAACGGCTTTAATTTGGGTCGAGGATCGTCCCGTGTCTCGATGGTCAATCAGATCCTCAGGCTCAGTGCAGCTGAAAAAAATCTGGGTCTACCACTTGACTTTAATGTTCCATAACCCTCAAGATCTTTAGAGAAATTCAAAATGTCTGTCTTACTGGGTCCAACCTCAGCAGTGATGGCGTCCACTTTTTTGTGCAGATTTTGTCTTTTAAAGGCTGTGGTCTTCAACTTCTGATCAGCTGATGAACAGACTGTTTACCTTTTTTGTTGTTTGTAATTAGTTGTTTACTCTTTTTTTTTTGTTACACTTCCATTTTTTCTTTTTGCATTTTGAAACTCTGCCCAAAACTTTTTGGGACCAATTTATGGAGGAATAATGATAAAAAAAAACTGGGGATAACTGGATTTGGGTTGGGGTCAGTTGTTTGGCTGTTGTTGTGTTTACTGACTGATGGATAATAGACCAAACCATGTCCCCATAGATGGATGAATAATCGACTCTGCAGCAAGGTTCACCTTCACTTTCTAAAATATCCTTCGCTTGATAAACACATGGAGCCATTTTACTGGTGTATCTGAAAGTCATCTGCTTCATTAAATCTGGATTAAGATAAAAATCATCATAGCTGGCGCTTCACAGCGACAACATCATCAGCCTGTTCTTTCAACAAATCAAAACATCACACTAATACTGCCCAATTGAGAATTAACTGCTGCCTCCTTTTGAATCCCACCACAGGCAGGCTGGGAAAACACCCAATCACAAACATCCAGGCCTACCTGTTTCTGGTTGTTCAGGTGCATTTCACGGTCTGCCACCTCGCGGCGCAGCCTGTCCACATCCTGACCCAGCTGCAGACGGTCCTCCCTCTCATCCGAGGCCTCGTCCAGCTGCTTGGACAGGTAGAAGTTCTGGCGGTTCAGCTCGGCGTTTTCCTGAGTCAGTGAGGTCAGCTGCTCCTCTAGATCAGTGATCACCTGCAGGAAGCGAACAGTGAAGAAGGAAGCAAGTTAAAGGAGGAGAACATCTTTGGAGCAAAACTCTGCAGCAAGAACGACACTAAAAACATTTAAGATGAAGCAAGTATTCATGTCTTATCTCCTATAGTTAATATCTAAATAGTCCAATATGAGTCGTGTGCCTGGCGAGTCTTGGTGAAAGACCCTTTTTCAAACCAAACCCTACAGTGCACCCTGCCCCTCCGTGATGGAGTGCACTCCGTCAGAAGTAACACTCGCAACTGAATGAAGTCCCCTTCATGAAGTTGTAGGGTTTAATTACAGCGACAGACTTTGGGACAAACTTCCCCTCTGTCCGGCGGAAACAGGAATTGTGTGTTGCCATGGTTTCACAGAGGAGTCTTGCAGGAGTGAGAAGCCACTGTGCGCCTGCGAATGATGCACTGACGGGTGTGCGCTTTTATTTTTCTCTTTTTGTGCTTAATAAAGTTATATTAGTTTAAACTGATAAATTACCATTTAATATACAACTCAGTGTTAAGTCAATTTATTGTAATTTTGTCTAAAATTATAATAATTACTCTGCTACAAATACAATGGAATATTTTCAAATGTCAGAGCAGCGATAAGCTTCTTTTTTGTTGCAACTTTAGTTTGAGTTGAATTTTCACAAACACATCAAAAACAATATTAACTGGGCTGAAATTCCATAAAATTTACAAAAAACGAATCTGCAACATGATCAGCCTTTATCACGTTAGTGCTGAAATTAGCCTAATTAATGTGTCTAAGTTTATTCAATTACTTTTATTTTTTATCCTTAGAGAGCAGAGGACTTTTTACAATGAAACACAGCCCCCACCTCACCCAACCTCCCCAATCATGATTCTGTAGAAAGTTCGAGAAATCCGTCTGAAGCAGAAACGGATCAGGACGGATACGTCGGACACATTAAGCGATGCACGTGTTCAGGTAGTCAGCATCAGTGTAGACTCACGGGTGGAGGGTTTTGTCGCCCACTACCACTACCTGCTGATCAGTTTGAGACGGACTAAATATGGAGAACCCTCCACAGGATGCACAAATGCAGGGGTAGTGGGTAGGGGGATTGTGTAGTGGGTGGTTTGAAAAAGGGCCTTAGACTGTAAAAATAATGGACGCCATGATAGTTGGCTCAAACTGAGGTCTCCACAAAAACTGCTCCCCCCGGTGGCTGGCTGCAGTATAGATCAAAAACTACATCTCCCAATGCATTCCAGATTAGAGGTGGTAAAACTTTAAAAAATCATTACACCTCACAGAAATGTTTCTCACATCCTTGCACTGTGGTGATTTGAAGATATTATTTGGCTTTTTCGTTTTCTGAGAAATTGGTGGGTTTTTTTTTTTTTTTTACATGAAAAACTGGATTATAAGTCACGTTTTATGATGATTACCATTCAGCTTCCATTCTTGTGTAGTTTTTCGGGAATAGTAAGAAACTCCAGGAAAGGGAGCCAAAAACAGACAAGACTTTGGAGAGAAAAACAATATACATGTTTTGCTTTTTGTTACCTGATTCCACTCAGAATCTCTACTATGCAGACTTTGACTGCACAATGGCAGCTAATGGTTGCTCCTGTGACAAGGTTTTTTTCGCGTCAAAACCGTACAACGGTAAAAGGCGGAGCCACGCTGTCCATTCTATATATAGTCTATAGTCTTAGTCATGAGACAAATGTTTTGCTCATGGTATCCCATGAAAAAATTATGCCTGGATTGTTTGTAGATAGTTAAAAAAAACAATAGAGTGTTTGCTCTGATGTCACTGTTTGGATAACTGGAGATACACAAATGTAGACATTACAGATATAGAAATGCTGCTATGATTTCGAGCTATTGTATCCACACAGAGCACGCTAAAACTTGTCAAGATGATATTGTTGGAAACTATGGTTGAGAGGCAGGAGAGACCTATACAAGCTGGGGTCAACTTCATGGAAACATGACAAACTCACATTTCTGCCCTGTATATCTCATCCAGATATTAACCAATTTGTTTTTACTCTTCACTAACTAACTCTTCCTTTACCTGCTTGAAATGCACAGTTCAATCTGAAGTTTGACCATGTCATGGAGCTTGGATGAGAACTGCTTTTCTACTCTGGATCTAAGATCATTATACCATCTATAAAACCTCAAAACAATCAATAATAACATCACATTTCTGTCCAAAATATTTCCTGAATTACATTGTTGTGGTTTTTTGCAGCTGCCTTCTGTCTGGCCACATTAGAAGTAGTTTCACAGGAATAAACATGACATCGATGACATCAGTGAACGCCCTAGAAGCAGGAGTTGTTGATTCTTTGAATGCGTAGGACAGAAAGGTTGTTGAATCATATAGCCTCAGTCACAGCAATGTCAGCATGAGTGCCTGAGAGGAGAAATGCTGTAAACAGACTCAAACATTGTCCAGATTAAAGCCTGGGAAATCCTGGAGGTGCATGGATAGTCTCAATCTTCTTTATTCATCCAATCCAATTTGTGCTCATTTTTATTTGAATAGATTTGAGATGCTTCTCTTAGTCTGACCAATCAGTGCAGCCAAAAACATGGCATTAATTTACCATTTGGTACAACACACTCCTGTATACATGCTGCCCAACATGTGTCCAACATGGCTGACAGAGTTAATGACCTCATGTGAAAACTTCCTATGGAGTTAGAAAAATGTACCATTTTAGTTTCTTGAAATGATAACAATGTGTCAATTCAAGAAACTGAACACCCCATTGGTGGATTGTTTTATTCTTATAAAACTACAGAAGAGGACTAGGGCCACTGAAAAGAAAAAAAGTTCCAGTAATTTATTTTAAAGTGTCCTCTGAATAAAAAGTCAGAATTCCAAGATTAAAATCAGAATTCTGACTTTTTTATCAGAAGAAACTTTAATAATAGTACTAAAAATAATAATAATATTTTTTATTTATTTCAGGGGCCTTATCCTCTTCCGTATAAAACAATCCAAGATTTATTTTTGTTTTCTAACACCTCGAAACAAGACATTTTTCTAGACTTGTCATGTGAATGTGGCTCATGGCAACTTTAGTAAGACAAATTCTATCAAAATAAGACAAAAAACTTGATAAGCTTTCAGTTCTTGCAGGAAAAAAAAATCAGAAAAAAACTTAACTCATTTAAAAAAAAAAACTGTATTTGTCTCTTCAGACCCGGTGTCCACATTTGTGGATGTTACATTTCTGCTTCTCAGACCCTTGATACTTTAATTTTTGAAACTTTAACCAATCAACTATATTTAAGGATGTGACCCACATCTTCTTATAGTGATATCACAACATTACATCCATTTCACTATAAAAAACTGTGTAGTAATGCACAAAAACACTGATAACTTAAAACATATAAGTAACTAATAACACTAAAAAACATAACTTCCTGTGAAAACACCAAGTTTAGTTTTATACCTAATACATTTTTTCCCCAAATAACAAAGAGAAATTACGCACACTAGACAAAAGATCGGGTCTTGGGATGTAAGATGAGCAAAAACAGAAAAGTTTCAAAGTTTCAAAGAGAAGGATTAGTGTTTCAGACTGCAACTAGAATATCCAGACAACTGTTTTTACTTTACTTTAGTAAAAAATGTCTTAAATTTACTATGAGCAAGAAAGCAACAGGTTAAAAATGGTTGGCAGATTTTTAGAAGAATTTGATGTCTTTTTTGTCTTTTCACGTCTTGACACAAGACATGTTTCAGGACTTGTCAGGTGAATGAATCTCATATAAAGTCTAATAAGATAACTATAAGTAGAATTCAGGCATAAACCGGTGCTTTGATTTCAGGCTGCAGTTTTGTATAATTTGCAGTCAATGTCAAAACAGTGTGAAATATGGACGATGGTTGATCCTGGGATAAATAAAGATTATTGGTCATGAATCAGATGACAAACTGACTTCCTAAAAGAGTCTTAAAGAGCTCATGTGCTACTTTTCAATGTATGCATAATGTTTAGAACAAGTGTACATTATTCATACATCACAAACAGACACATCTTCCTTACAGTTAAAGCTTTAGATTATATAGGCTGGCATTGTGCATATTATTGCTCATCCACAGGAAACTTGTCCTGACACCCCACACAGTCTAAATTCTACCACTGCATATTACATGACACAGATATCTGGGTTAGTGATATAATGCAGTAATCATTTTGTTGCTTGCACGGCTACTTGTTTCACTCTGGAAGCATTCAGAGCAAAGAGCGGTCTAATCATTTCATCAGCGCAAGACTGTTCTCCTCATCAGTCGTGATTACAGCGCACAGAGCGGAGAATGAGGGTTAGAGGCTGCCTGTTATGAGCCCCTCACTTTCAGCTCTCATGGGATCATGTGTACCACGCACAACTTCCAAGTGGCTGTGGGGAAATAGGCAAAGCTTTTAAGTACATAAATTAGCTGTCTGTGCTGCTCTGACTCAGTGCTTCTGCTTCCCCGAGGCAGGGGACTGACAGCAGCAACTAAATACTCAAAGTGGGGCGGGGAAGTCGACTCTGGAAGGGATACAGTGGTGATCTGGCAAACCCTGAGATTTACTTGAGTCATCTGTCATCCAAATTTATAGGCAACATGAAGTCCTCAAGTACATCAAATCCAGGGCATTTCATCCTCAGCGCGGCTGATTGCTCAGTGCGGCTGAATGCTTATTGCTGGGTACTATTTGTGAAGGCCGTGGGTGTTAAGAAAATAATAAGCCAGTAAGGGAGGTAGTAAATCTGTCCCATAATTTCCTCGACTGAAAACAGCAACAGTAGTGGTGGTCGGAGGAGAGTGTGGAGCTACAGGAGCTGAAGGAAAAGTCGATCAACCATAAACACTGCTTATGTAATGACATGAATTATCACTACAACACGTCCACCTGATTATGGTGCGGTGGGATATGTTCAATGTCTAATGAAAAAAGGAAAAAGGGCTCAGAGCTTTTCAAGGATATGAACACCAACTCTTCAATCCTACATTGCAAAAAAAAAAAAAAAAAAGAAAACCCAAAACAGCCAAGAATTCTATTACTCTCTGTTTAGCTAGCAGTGTTGAATAATATGAAAACATTCTTTGAGAAAATCTGTGGGTGATCTGAGCAACTTTTGCCAACCCTTGATTTCCTGCTCCGTCCAACTCCTTCTAAGAAACTCAGCTCTTATTAGTGCATGTACACTGTACAAAATGAAATTCAAGCCAGGATTTCTGTCTTATTTTTTGTCGAATTTGTCTTATTGGACTTAATATGAGCCTAATGAGTCCAGAAAAATGCCTAATTTCAGGAAGGTGAAAGACAAAATGGCGGAAAAGCAGTTGTCCATTTAAGATTATAAACTAACATATGGGGTTTTTAGAGTGTAAGACAGTGAGGAAGAACATCTATTTCCATGAAAGAGTATGTATGCTAAAAATAAATGAATACTTCACTCTGGTTTCAGCTACAACATTTTTGAGTATTTATTTTGAACACTGTAATGGGAGACAGTCTCTTCCATTTTGGTAAAAATGGATAAAAATTAGATGAATTTAGGTCATTGCTTATTGTGAATTGATAAAAGGACTTCATTAGCTTCAAACATGTAAATAAAATGCAATAACAGCCCTTGAGCCAGGAAAAAAAAAAGTTTGTGTAATAATCCATTTGTATGCTACTGTCATTGACGCTGTAGGAGAGAGGAATAACATTGTGAGAGAGCCCAAAATTGTGTGAAAAACCCCCATAAATATGTTTACGAATTTAATTTCTCTGTTGATTCCTGTTTTTTATGTCAGAAAATCCTCTTGCTTTACCCAAGTTTGAGATCAGCCAAGCACACGCATAATTGATCAGTCCCCTGCTCTTTGCAGCTGGGAGGGGCTGCAAAAGGACTCGTCCGCCTGTGAGTGTTTTTGTGAGGAGAGGGGCCCACAGCAGCACCCGCTGCTTGTGAAGGAGAGTAAAATCAATACAGGCTTCATACAGGTCAATACAGGTCAGAGTCTCCAAACTCATGGAAAGTTGCTAGATTCATTGCTTGCTACTATTTTTTTAAAAAGAGTTGCTATAGGGGTCTGAAAACTTGCTAAATATAGTTACTAAGCCACAAAGTTGGCAACACTGTTGCCTCCCCTGGAACTCTGGAACTCTCTGAAGTCCTATATGGAGAAGCACCTCACACTTTGAAAAACACTGACCTAACCAAAATCTATAAAACATGCCAATGGGGGGAAAGAATTACGTTTTTTGGTTTCTTGCTCATATCAATATGACTTTAAAATGAGACATAAACAGTTGATGAGACTTATGTTTTTGCAGAATAAAATACCAATCCTTCACTTTTGTGTCTCTGAAGTCAGAACACATCACAGTTATTTATGCTCAAAGACACAAGGGGACAATCATGACCCTTCTTGAAGGACATCTTCAACCCCCCCCAGCTACACCAGTACAGCCAGCAAAATCATCAAGGGCTTTTCATAAGTGGATGGTGTTTTATTTTGATGTCTCCTTCTATCAGGCACCAAGTGGAGTTGCACATCCAATCATTGTTGTTCTACTGCAAAGACAATAAAGCACTTTACTTACGTTATTCAAGTAGATGTTTTCACTGCAAAAACTGGAATATAATCAAGTGTTTACATCCTTCATTAGGTAAAAAAAAAAAGTCTTAACAGACTTAATATGAGTCACAACCACTGGGAAACACCAGAAACATGTCTTATATCAAGATATAAGGAGGCAAAAAGTCCAAAAAACAGGTGTCTATGAACCCTTTATACAGCAGCCACTTAGATTATGTAAAATTTAAAAAAAAAAAACAATTTGAGAAAACATTAAGATCGTATTACTTTTGTGAAATATTTCAGTTTTTGCATGTGCAGAAGTAGGTTGAAATAGTTCCTTGTCCCATTAGGGGTGAAAAATGAAAAATTACTGAACAAACTAAATCTTGTCTTCCCCATTTGCAGATTTGTGTTGAATCTTTTTAAAGCATTAAGGCATTCTTAATACATACACTTTTGATATGTACATTAAAAACAGTCTTTTATGTGTTTAAATGAGACATTTTTCAGTAATAATCAGATGAATGTGCCTGGTATGAGATTTCTAATTAGACAATTTCTACTAAAAATAAGTCAGAAACAGTTGCTAAGATCCCAGTTTTTGCAGTGTCCATGTGCAAATAAAAGCTGAGTTACTTGGCGAATCGAAAGGAGCAGGAAATCAAGGGTTGGCCAAAGTTATTCAGAATCTCCCACAGATTTTCTCAAAGTATGTTTTCCTATTATTCAACACTGACAGCTAAATAGAGCGCACAAAGGCGGAGGAGAGGATGATGAGATGGATCTGAACTGCTGTGGTACTCAGGACACAGGATGAGGTACACATCCTCCTCTGAGGACTCAAACGTACCCAGACTGCCATAAATGATGTAAAACTGTGTCTGCTCGCTGTGCTCTGGTGTAAATTGTTGAACAGTCAGATAAATGGATGGACTGAAGTCGTATTCTCAGCCAAGCAAAAATAGAGCATTTCTGGCATTTCAAGCTCTGCTTGTCACAGCTGAACACGGGCCAGCTGAATCTATGGCCAGTGCTTTCTGAACAGTTTGCAAGTGGGAGGATCTCAAAAGTAGGGCAATGGTATGAAGAAACACCACTGAGTGTTTCTTCATGGTCTATGAAATTTAAGCACTTATATCCATATCACAATGTCATGGTCTCAGAGAGAGGGGAAAACAAAAAGCTCCATTGTAATAAAAATAAGAGAGAACTCTGATTTGTTTGAGCTCTGTGCAACAAATGTAATAAAATTGAGAGACAGAAAAGTTTGGATCATAGGAATATGAGCTGTAATCCTCACTGTGTGTGCAGCAACATTAAGCCTGTAAAAGAAGACTCTTAGTACATCTATATTTAAATAGTAAATGGACTTCAGTTTTCTGACCACTTTATACGCTCTACATCGCAACTGTCTTATTTTAAAGGAACTCATCTTGCTGTATTACCCCCCTAGATCACTGAGCTCCCAGCATGCAGCCTGTTTGTTGTACCCATTGTCTCTAAAAGTAGTCTGGGAGGAGGAGCCTTGAGTGATCAGGTGCCTTTTCTTTGGACTCATCTACCAATTAGGGTCCAGCAGGCAAACACTCTCTCTACTTTAAGAGTAGATTTCAAACTTTTCTTTTTCATAAAGCTTATAGTTAGAGCTGGATCAGGTCTGAACCAGTTCTTGGCTATGACTAGTTACAGGCTCAGACTATCACACTAGGCTCCTGTTTCCCTGTCTCCTCTGTCAGTCTAACTTTTAATCTTAGTCCACCATTATTGTTATTAACCCTCATGTCTCTGTAGGAGTCCCTGACTTCTCTTATCTGGTTGGTTATCTTAGCTTTCCTGCTATAGGCTCAGACCAGTGGTTCACAAATTGAGTGTGCAGGACTTCAAAAGTCTGTGTAAACCCATTTAGAACCATATCCTACATAGATGCAGCAATCTTTGTTTGTTTCTTGTACTGGTTGTGACATTATTTTCCCCTACTCTTTGTTCACTATACAGATTGTGCTCTTCTGTATGTGTGCACATGTTTTTTTTTTGTGTGTGTTTGTGGTGGTGTTGTGGGGTGAACTCTGTCATGCACAATGCAGTGAGCAGTGGAGAATAGCAAAAATGTGACCAAATAAAGACAAATCCCGTCATGCAACAAATAACATAAGGCTACTTAGTTGGTTAGATCAAAAGAACAAGATAAGACATATTGTACAAGAGCAGGAACCTACAATTACTTCAGATACAATCAGGCACTTTATAGAAATAAAATACACATTAAAATGTTTTGATCTCAATAGAAGATAAATTATAAGACATATGTAATTGCAATTTTATATTTTTTCCTGTGTAATTTATTGCATTTTACGATAGTAACCATCCTTTTTCCCCATCTCCTCTGTCTGTCTGTCACTAATGTCCCATTAAAGTCCCTGAACACTGATCTCTCTGTGAGTCTCTGCGCTCTCTTGTCTTGTAGGTTCCTCTGGATCGTTGCTGCAGACGCCTGCTGACCTACAAGACTCCAGCTGCTACAGCTCTTATCACCACCATCATCAGTACAGCTACAGACCTTGTTCATATCCCTCTCTTTTTGTATCTCTTTGTATCTCTCTCTATCTCCCTCTATCCCTCCCTCTAACTCCAGCAGATGTCTGCAAATCTCTCCACCTTTCATGGTGGGTTAAAATGAGATCATACAGTTTATATTGTCCTCATGTTGAGTCTTTTTTGAACTTATGAATTTTCATCCTTTGGCTCATCTGGTCAGAACAAGGGCATACTAGGGTCAGTAAAAGAAAAAGAAAACACGTATCTCTTGGGAAGAAAACTCAGAATTCTGGGGAAAATCAAAATTTTTGAGAAGGTAAAGTCTTCAATACAAGTGTATCAAAACATGTAAAGTAACAGTCTTGTTGCACTACAAACTCCATCAGAATGGCTCAAAGATGTAACCATCTTTATCTCTGCATCTGACCACGGAGATGAATGTCTTGATAGATAGACACAATCACCTCCTCCAGATCAGTGTGCTGCTTTGGGAATGTCTTTTCAAAGTGTGATGATTCTGGGCTAAAACCAGTATTTCCTTGTTGTTGAGTCCAAGTAGGAATAACAGTTTTATGTAAAATGGGTCCATGATGGAGGGCAGCGTGTGAACAATCTACATATTTGACATTTTTTCTATTAATGTGTAATTCTATAGTCTCAAAAATGTCAATCTCTGTGTCTTATAGAGTAATGTCTTTAAAAACTCAAAATTTTTAAGTTTTTCTTTTCGAATATTTACTTATTCTGTTTTTTTCTTTATCTTTAACTCTTGTTATTTTGCATATAATCTTGTTCAGTTATTTGATGTAAAATATTCAAGTTCAAGAGCATTTGTAATTTTTTTGGTGTGTTATTGGTGGTTCAAATGAGTAAAGCGCACACAGGCATTTTGGGGCAGCTTAAGGGTCTTTAGGGTAGACGGGTGCACATGTACTGCATGAAGCAGCTAAGCTAAGCTCCATTCTGTGTTTCTGTCTCTACAGGTGAGCAGAAGTCATGAATGAGTGAATGCATGTGACGACACAGGTAGTGATGAGTGTGAGAGAAACCAGACTTCTGCTTATGTGAACTTTATGTCACTTTATGTCGAGTTTTCAAGTTAATTCGTAGTCTTTGAAGTGCTGCACGTGTCTTGTTTGCTTGGGACAAAATACACAGTCTAACCACCTGTAGCCTGCTAAAATATTTACTGTATGAGTGTGCAGAATATTGTGAAGTGTGAATGTTAACTGTGCGAAACCGTATGTGTGAGCGTGTGAATGTGAAGCGTGCACATGTGTAACTTCAGTAGACTGAGATGCACTACATGAAGCAGCCACGCTAAGCTCCATGTTGTGTTTCAGTATTTACAGAGAGAACTGGATTAAAGCTAAAGCGAAACCCACCCATGCATGCCTGGACAATTTGTCATTTTGTCCAAATTTGTAACACTGTAGTACACTGTTGTAGGTAAGAAAGAAAAAGGAGGAAAATAATATTGTGAAATAGCATGATACCAGATTTAGAGGAGTTTTTACTTCATAGCCACTGTGGTCCAAATGGACCCACAGACACAAAGTGTTTAAAAAGCTCTGAAAACCTCCATGTGGACTCTGGTCTTTCTTCTTAAAAGCCCCGAGTGATCATGCAAATCTGAGAAATGGAAAGTGACTATGAGTCATGTAAGGGGGACAGACTTCTGACTCTCAGGACTAAAAAGCCAGGTCCACTTAATGTAATCAGTTGTTTTATGATAATGATGAAGCTGCTCTTAATAGGTGCAGTGCCATTTACAGCTTCATTAAGTGAAAAAAAGGGAACAAAGAGGGAGCGGCTTACCGCGCAGCTGTCTCTCAAGGCATCGTACTTGCGTTGGATTTCATCTCTGTGAGCCTGGCAGAGAGAAAGAGAGAGGCACATTATGAATCACAGCATGAGAGGAGGCATGTTCCTCTTTACTCCTGGTCTGTTTCTCACTCTGAGGACGGTGATCTCCTCCTCAGCCTCAGCAGTGGTCTCCTCCAGCTCAGTTTTAGCGTGCTGGAGTTGCCCCTCCAGAGCGTGGCGGGCCGCCTGCAGGTTGCTGATCTGTGATTCACGCTCCTGCAGTGAAAGGGTCAGCTCCGTCACTTGACGCTTGATCTCCAGTTTTTGCTCCTCGTTCTCCAGCCCAATCTACAGGAGGGAGACAGAAGAGGGACATTTGATGTGATTCACCCTGAAGGAGAAGACTCACACACTTCAACTCAACGGACCCTGCTCTGATTTCTGCTTCTGCTACAAACAGAAACTCAGTTCCAGTTAAAATAAAGGTGCTCTCATTGGTCACGACTGGATCAAAACAGTCTCATATCGCCCAACTAATGTTCTCTCTTTGTGTTCAAGCTGTTTAGCTGCTGATATCAGTTCACTGAGAGTCAAAAACCAGCCAATGCAAATATATCATTCCAAGTGTTACAACAGGTTCTTTGGTTCAGCTCAAATCTGATGTCAATGATTGTCTGAAGTTTTAACAACAATCCACATGAATTTTTTGAAAATGTCAACCTCCAGCTCATCAGACACCCATTCGTGACTAATCAGGGATAATCTCCATAGAGTTAGACCTAGTGCTGCTTTTAGTACGATTCATCATCACAACCTCCAGCAGATTAGAGAAACTACTCAGCAGGAGCTGTATCTTAGCTAGAATCGTATTTGTTGGATTCATCTCAGTTTGTTCATGTGAATAATAAATCCTATATTTGAACCAGAGTAAGATATGGAGTTCCTCAAGGCTCAGTACTTGGAACATTTTTCCCCCTTATATATATGCTTCCTCTTGGCACTATTGTGAGGAAACACTTCATGAATTTTCATTGTTTTGGTTGCAGTACACACAGAAATGAGACCCATGAGATCAGTTTGAGAGGACACGAGTGGCTTTTATACTTTTTATCACCCTGAGCGGCGTCCGTAGGCGTCCAGTGGCATCTGTTCCCAAACTGCAGGGGGTGGTGTATCGCAAACACTCATCTGCCGGAGCACTAAACTAAACTAGAGTAGAAGAAGTTTGCATTTGTTTACACTGTTGACAACATTAATTTGTTTGTCCGCTGTGTTGTCCATGAGTCTTTGTCTGGCTGTTACACGTTTTCATAATTTTCAAAATTCTCATTAATCGGGCTGTCCTAAGAAGCCTATAAAGACTTTATGTTGTAGCTTGAGTACTAACTGGGGCCAGGAGCAGAGAGAATATCTCCAGTGTTGGGTTCTCTACATGACCTGTGGCTACCTGTGGCTCTGTCATCATTATGCGCCAGCTCCCAGCAGCTTTAGAAAATAAATAATGAGTTTTCAATGTACGTGTATTTTTTTTCTCTTCAATATTTAATTATAATTCTAAATTTGAAGAGTATTGTGATCTTGTAACATTGAAATATCAACTTTTTATCAAAAGATGGTATGTGCCTGCAGACAGTCTGTGTATATACATTATTTTTTTACACGTATATATCTTTATTTTTTAATTGTGTACATTTTTATATATCCTAATTTTAATTCTTCTGAACACCTGTAAATATCCTATTTTTTAATTTAAAATTTAAAAACTAATGTAAAACTTTTTTACACCTTTAAATATCTTAATTTCTAATTTCCAACAGTTGTGCATATCTTAATTCTTAATTTGTAACACTTTATATGGCTTAATTTTTATTTTTAATCTAGATTTAATTCATCTTAATTTGTTGTATATTTTTAGGCTTCTCCTGATTGTTCTCATTCTTTTTGGCTTTTATTCTTACTCTGGTGGCTGTAACATCTGAATTTCCCCGCCGGATCAATAAAGAACTGTCTTATCTTATTTTATCTTATCTTATCTTCTATGTTGGGTTGTTCAACCCTAGCTTGGCCAAGCATGGATAAACAAAATAAATCCAAATATATATAGGAAATAGAACATACCATAATGCCTGAGCAGGTTTATTTGTATTTACCCCTGGCGAGACCAGCTTACCAGTGAGCTTCAAATGTGGTGAGAAATTGGCCAATAATTTTCGTTGTATACACAAATAAAATTTCATTTCCTCTGTAACACTTAATTGATTTCTGAGCAAGACACTACAGTTTTTTTTCTGTACATAGCATAAAGGTTTAGAAATAAAACAATAATACATGCAGTTTTAGCTTCATTTTAGATGTAAAGACGTATGTGTCTGTTTTATTTTTTTGTTTAAACTCTGTTCAAATGGCTCTTGGGTCAAATGTTGCTGACCCCTGAATTAAGATATAATCTAAAGACCTAAATTTTGCTCCAGACTCCAGCTGCTATGACTATCAACAATCTCTTCATCAACTACAAACTCTGTCTTTCTTTCTGTCTGTATCTCTATTCCTCTTTCTCACCCCAACATGGTTCTCAGCAGATGTTTGTCTAACATGAGTCTGGTTCTGCCCAAAGTTTCTGTTTGTTAAAGGAAGTTTGTTCTTGCCTCTGTAACTTAATGAATGCTCCAAAGGTCTCTACTCGTGGTGGGTTAAGGTGAGATCAAACTCCTTGTCCTGTCTTCATGTTGGGTCTTATAATATGATCAAATATATGAAGTGTTAAATGAATTTGAAAAGTGTCTTAGAGTTAAATTTGTTGTGGTTTTGTGCTGTATATATAGAAATTGATTGATTGCAAAATAAAGCCGTGGAGATTCTTATTATGGAGTTATTTTGACCCATTGCTCTTCTTAGTGGAGACCCTGCCTGCATGAGATTTCTATATTCATCCGAGTTACAGTCTGATATGATGTTAACATTCAGATTTTGATGCTCACCCCTGTTTCTGTGGTTATAATCATGCTTCCCATGTTGGTTTTATAAGTTTTCTGTCTTTCTCTCTCATCTAATCAAATCTCCTCTAATCTGATTGATACGTCTTTCCCTCTCTCTGTTTTTCTCTCTTCGTCTCTCCTTCTCCAGATCAAACAGAAACATGTGCTCACTGTGCAGGATGTGATTTAGTGATTAATCAGTGAGAGTTAACTCAAACTATCAGCTGTGTCTCTCTGTGCCGTGTACTCTGACAGGATGATTACGCCCTGATAATACTGATGTACTGTGGTTCTGGCGAAAAATTCTCAGAAACATCTCAAAATGTTTGTAAACTCAAGAAAAGCTCCAGTTTTCTGTATGAAAGCAGAATGTTTAATAATGGTATCATATTTTTATGGTCTGTATTTATCATGTGTAGATCTGTTTTCCTCGCTGTGGAAGTGTTTTGTTTTTGTGCTTCTCTCTCACCTGATAACCTGCCTCACCTCAGCTCTGGTCTTCACCCCACTTGCTGCCAGATTGTTCCGCTCTCGTTATAGTTGGCTCTTTTTCAGCGATTTTTCCTGGCGTGCTTAACCCTGTGTTTTTCTCTGAATTTCCTGTCTCCAGCTCCTCACCACTCACTGCCCGGCCTCCGACCTCCTGAATTACCAGCCTCTCAACTACCTCTCTTCAGCCTGTTCAACCAGCACCATTTACCCCTCTATAACCCAGCTAACCCAGTCCACACATTCAGCCGGCTGCTTCCAATAAAGTCCCCCTTTTTCACAACCTCTACTTTTTCTGTGGTCTCAACAACTCTGATACAGGCCTGATCATATGTCCAAGTGTCCAACACACCCTGGTAAAAGGTTGAAAAATAAGTTTAAGAAATGCATGGGCTGGTTGTTTTTATGGTGTTGAGTTTTAGTGGCTGCAACACTGTTTAATCCATCATCATATCATCATTATTTCCTCAACTCTCATGTTGTGTTCAAAATCTTTGTGTTCCCAAACAAAAATGATTGGTCCATTAAAACTTGTCAAAAATCCCTGTAAAAGTGCAAATATATAATCAAATATATCTTAACATGATAGGTATATATTACATTCAAATATAATTGTGAAATTAGATGGTCTGGGGGATAGAGAACAGCTGGGTTAATAGTGTAGTTTGTGGATGTTATTGTGTTGTAATGTTTTGTTGTTGTTGTTGTAGTGTTCAGTGTTATTTTTGCATATCCTGTAAAGTAATGTAATATTTTCAGGGGCTCCCTTGAAAACTAGATGATCAATCTTGAGGGACTATCCTTCAAACAATTCAATTAAATAAATAAATGTTATAATAATTTGGGTTGGAGTGTCTTATCAACTTAAATTCTTGTGATCATCAAAAGCTTAGAACTTCTGTTTGTTATTAATGGCCTGAAAACCCTCATTGATTGTTTTGACTTTAAGAAAAATTCAGATGAAACATGTTTTACTGTTTATCACAGATTGATTTGGGTCAAAGTTTACAAGTTGTTTTTCAACAGACATAAAATAACACATATATTATGTTCCCAGTCAAAAATGACTGTAGACGTTTTAATTTATGTACAAAGGAAATTGGTCAATAGTGCTTTTGGAAATGTCACAGTACTCCAAGATAAATATCTCCATCCATCCATTTTCTTAACCGTCTATCCTGCTATTCAGGGTCTTGGGTGGCTGGAGCCTATCCCAGCTGTCATTGGGCGAGAGGCGGGGTACACCCTGGATTGGTCACCAGTCAATTGCAGGGCTGACATAGAGACAAACAACCATTCACACACACACTCACACCCACGGGCAATTTAGAGTAATCAATTAACCTAACGTGGGCATGTTTTTGGACTGTGGGAGGAAGCTGGAGTACCCGCAGAGAACCCACGCATGTACGGAGAGAACATGCAAACTCCACATAGAAAGGCCATCCTTGCCCAATCGGGGAATCGCACCAGCGACCTTCTTGCTTTGAGGGTGGAGCGCCACCCGCTGTGCCACTGTGCAGCCCGATAAATATCTCAATATATTAAATAACAACAAAAAAAAAAAACCCAAAAAGCTAAAAATACAGTTACCATCAGTCTATCAAATATATTTTCCTTGATAACAGAGAAAAAACAAAGATTTGCCAAACTGGCAGTGACCAGAGAGGTTTGGGACAAGTAGATGGAGAGCCAAACACTCATCTGTAAACCAGGTCCAAACCTCACAGTGGATGAGCCTCTGGTCACTTTAGAGGACGCTCATCAACTGTGGCAATTAGACTTGGTTTTTAGGTGACAGACACTTCCTCCTCTTTTCCATCCTTACAGCCCTCATCACCAGTTAGGTGATCAAACATATAATCAAATGCCCCACTTACAGCATGTCAACCTGCCATAAAAGCTTCTAAAAAACTTTACTTAAAGGTAGAGTATGCAGAAAAATGAAATGTTAGTTTTTACAGGAATAATCCTGCTCAATTGTCATCTATGGGCCTCTATACCTGTGTGTCAGTGTCTGTTTGCCTCACCCCTTTATAGTCCCCTCCCTCACCTGTTTTGTTGGTTTTATTTTTGCTTAGGACGCTACTGGGTGGAGAGCAGGAGTTTTTATGGGCAATGATCAACCAATCACAGCGTGCCTAGTGCGCAACTGACTTTGTGTGTTGCTGAAAGTGAGTGGGAGAAGCTATCCTGAGCAACCACAATAGTGGCCGATACTATTTTTGCAGCAAAGTCAGGTGTACAACTCTTGAGTTTCTCTCACGCAATGCTGCAGGTGCTGGCAGGGCTGTGTTTTTACAGTCTGTGGTGTGTTTACGAAGCTACTACTGTTAGCTGTGCTATTATCTACGGTCGGAGGGAAGGAGCATGCGCAGCATCTGATACTGAGCCACAGAGGAAGAGCCTAGTTTGGATGCTGTTTGTAAACAAAGAAACTGAACCTATCAAAAATTCCTGCATACCCTGCCTTTAATATACCATTTATGTGCCAAAGCTACCAGAAAAGTAAATCTTGGTCAAACAAATATTAAAACTATGTTTCAACTGCCTGTAAGAGCTGCTAACAGGAGGGGTTCCTGTGAGAGTAAGACTCTACGGGGCAGTGGCTCCCATAGAACCAAGGGTGTGTGTGTGTGGGTGAGTGTTTGTGTGTGTGCATGCATCCATCTGACAGGAAGTTAGAGGAAGTAGTAACTGATCACAGCTTTCGGACACTCTTTTTCTAACTCCCATTCATTCACATGGCCGGCCATTTTTGACCGGAAACCAAGAGTAAACAAAAGTTGAATGGAACACACAAAATAGTGCCCAAATTAATAAAATTTGATTTGTGTTTTCAAAAATTGTGCGGACAAAGTCATGGAACATCATGTCAGTCTGATCACATTATCTAAACCTTTTAAAGTTAAAGCTTTCAAATTTGACCGGGACACAACATGAGGTTTAAAAACTGTTGAAAATAGCATGTGTGTCCCCCACATCCATAAATCTACCACTAAAATCAGGTCATCAATAAGATCAACAGCTCTTCTCTCCCTCACCTCTCTGAGCCTCGTTTCCAGCTCTGACACACGGCTCTTACTGCTCTGCTCCTGCTGACTCATTTTCTCCAGGTGCTCCTCCAGTTTGGCGTTCTGAGCCTCCAGCTTCCCGGCCTGAGACTCCAAGTAGAACTTCTGCTGGCGAAGCTCTGAGATCATCTCCTCCTGGGCTTTCCTGGTGGAGTCATGCATAAAAGTAATGAAAGTTTAAAAAGAGGCAATGAAACCTGGTTTTTGCCTTCACACACTCCTGGAATGAAAACACGATACCTCACTGTTGTTATTTCTATCATCTATCCACCATCATTTATATCAGTGGTTTCCAAACGAAGGATCCTGCAATACTTTCAAAAAAAAAAAAAAACATTTACAAAAGTATATTTCATCTATTACTGTACAATTACACTCACCGGCCTCTTTATCAGGAACACCTGTTCAGCTGCTCGCTTACACAAATATCTCATCGACCAATCACATGGCAGAAACCCTGCTGATCTACTGGGATTTTGACCTACAACCATCTCTAGATTTTACAGAGAACAGTCCCAAAGATCAGCAGTTTTCTGGAATTAAATGTCTTGTTGATGTCAGAGGTCAGAGGAGAATGCACTGACTGGTTGGAGATGATGGAAAGAAAACAGGAACTGAAAGAAACACTTGCCACAACCAAGGTCTGCAGAGGAGACTCTCTGAACACAGCATGTCCAACCTTAAAGCAGACAAAGAGCTACAGCAGCAGAAGAGCACACCCACAGGGTGACCCTCCTGTCAGCTAAGAACAGGAAACTGAGGCTACAACTCACATTCACATCAAAACTGGAGCATAGAGACTGAAAAACTCTGCCTGGTCTGATGAGTCTGGATTTCTGCTCCACATTCAGATGGTCGGCTCAGGATTTGGAGGAAACAACATGAAAACATGGATCCATCCTGACTTATGTCAATGCCCCAGCTGCTGCTGCTGGTGGTGGTGTAATGGTGTGGGGGATATTTTCTTGGCTTTGGACCCCTTAGTACCAACTGAGCCTGTTTCAAACTCCATAGTTTACCTGAGTATTGTTTCTTGAGCTCAGTGAACCATCTTCTGATGGAGAATTCCAGCAGGATAACGCTCATTGTCACAAATCTCAAACAGCTTTCTCCTACATGATGATGAGTTTCCTGTACCCCAACGACCCCCACAGTCACCAGATCTCAATCCAGTGGAGCTTCTTTGGGATGTGGAGGAAGAGAAGATTCTCATCATGGATGTTCAGACCACATATTTGATACTATCATGTCAATATAGAGCAAAATCTCCAAAAAAAATTTTCAGCAACTTGTTGAATCTATGACACCAAGAATTGAGGCAAAAAGGGGGTCCAACCTGGTACCAGCTAAGAGTACCTTATAAAGGTGCTGAAGAGTGTACAAACAAAAATATAGGTTAAATTTGCTATAAAAATTTGTAAAAGGAAAACATTCACCCTGAGGTGAGTAAACCAGGAGAGCAAGTGTCAGTGAAGGCAGGTTGATTTTGGAAACACTGTAATATGTGCACATAGGGAGTCTCAGGGCGCAGGCACCCATGCTGTGCCCAAGCACGCTTCAACCTGAAAGTCCAGCTTGTTTCGCCAGTGTGATTGCAAGTGGGCCAAACCATAGACTGTATAATCAGTGGACATAATGACAGTCAGCTTGAACTGAAGCTTCCAGCAGATGCCCCGACCCCTGGTGTCTGGCTGCAGTATAGGTCATAAGCCCCGCCTCCCCATGCATTCCGGTAATGAGTCAGGAAAACTTAAAAAAAATGTTACACACAATAGAAATGTTTCTCTCATCCTTACGCTAAGATGGTATGAAGATGTAGTTTGGCTGCATTATGTTCAAGTCCTTTTTTTTTACTGAGGAGTTAGTTTTTCATTAGTTATTGGATGTTTAAAACCAAGTTATAAGTTCAGGCTCCACCGAAAATGCTCTACTGTGCAGACTCTGGCTGCTCAATGCCAGCGGAATCTGGCTCCAGTAAGGGTTTTTTTTTGGCTTCAAAATCGTACAACGATGACAGGCGGAGCCACACTGTCAATTTGACTTACAGTCTATGGGCCAGACTCAGGCTCAGGCTAAGTTAACTTCCCTTTCCATGCTGGACATGACATGGAATCGCTATGACCGCTCCTCTCGACGATCATGTTAAACAAAGGTAGGGGTCTAGGATGGCTGTCTCGACCCAAATGAATTAACAGAGGCCAAAAAGTAACTAAGAGCCTAGCCGTGTTCTCTGTGTTCTCCATTGTACTGACTATGAGACTGTGTCTTGTAAACAGACGCTTCATGATGACGTAGGTGAGTCATGAGAGTGACATAAGTCTGCTTCATACTGGAGTAGTGTAACCACGGGTCATACTGGCCAACAGGGAACTGGCACTGGGAAGGGGTAATGGTGGTTCAGTATGGCACAGTACAGATGGCCAGTGTGACCATGCCCTCATTTTCTACTGATCAGCTAAACTAAATATCTTTGGGCTTTTTTGTAAATTTGTATGTTAGTTTTGAGATTGACCTGTTAGTGTATCTCTTCACTGGTGTACTGTACAGGTAAAAGTTTGGGGATCCTTGATCATCAACATGTCATTAGTTTTTACTTCCATCAGATAAAAGTTTGTGCATGTAGACTTACATGTTTTTCTGGGTGTAGATGCTGCTGTTTGCTGCCAGTTTGTTGGCTTCAGACAGCTCAGAGATCCTCTGCTCCAGGCTGTTCATCTTAGAGTCCATCGCGTTTATAGTCTGAGCAGAAAATGAAGAACAGTGTAAATCATCACTTCACACAGTTAAAAGGGTCCAGATTACGTCTCATTACTTCTGCTCTAAATCTATGTCAGTGTGATAAGACTTCTGAGATTGTGTCACTGCCAAGCTGGTCATCCCTTACCGGGAAGACAAGTGACTACTACGACGTGAAGAGGGCGTGGAGGAGGAGTATGAACGAGACTGACCTGAGGTCGTAGAGGAATAGTCGGTACAGGCGGAAGTAGACCCGGAGGTTATGGACGAGTTACGGTCCGTCGGGTGTCTTGGTATTGGTCCTATAGTGAAATGTCCTGTCTCTTACACTTCCACTGTATGACATCTAATCACATGCTTAGAGAGTGCACCCACAAGTTTTCGAGGAAAGATGTGACCAGCAGACAGAGGTCAGAGCACAACAACAACACATCAGGATGCACATGGCTGCTGATACACACAGCACCACTGAGTGTAAACACATCAAACATTTATGTGATCTGTTAAAATCAACCTTTATCTTGTCTTCATAGAGCTTCTCCTTCTGTTTCAGGTGAGTCTCCAACCGCTGGGCTGTTGAATGAGTCTCTCTCAGATTCTCCTCCAGCTCCTGGACGCACAAACAGACGCACATTATGGAGTGTGTTCACAAAGTAAATGTGCTTCAAAGGAGACTGACTCTTACTTGCTTTTAGTTTTAAGAGCAGCAAAAATAAAACAAATTATGAGACATTGGTTGAAAAATGACAGTTTGGTAAACACAAAGTAGAAGGAACTGGTAAATTAAATCTATCAAATGGAAAAAATTACAATGGCAATCAGAAACCAGCTCTCTGTTTTTGAGAAAAGATGGGAGAAACTGGGGAGCTACACAATTCCTCCCTTTCCTCATTTGCAGTTTATACCCTTTGTCTTTAATTTTAAGGCATCTAACTAATCATTGCATTAGGGACATAAACAAAGCCCCTTGACATCTATGAACACTATTAATAATATTCAATATTTAACTGATACTTGGATCTGTAAGAAGTTGATGAAGGTTTTGAAATGAAATTAACTTGCTGTCATATTAAAGCTTGTTTATTATTACTGTTACCAATTTTTTGTACTTTTCTTTTTCTTTCTACTTATGCTTTTGTCTATATTTTGAAATATTTTTTCTTTGTTTGTATTGTTCCTTTTATTATGTTTGACTAACTGTCACGGCACTTATTGTTTATAACCTTGAAAAATGCAAAAAAAAAAAAAAAAAAAAAAAAAAAAAAAAAAAAAAAAAAAAAAAAAAAAAAAAAAAAAAAAAAAAAAAAAAAAAAAAAAAAAAAAAAAAAAAAAAAAAAAAAAAAGTGCCTCAAAGGCTCATATATTATAAAGATTCAGTAAGCACAGAGTGAAATATTTATATGTCATTTAATTTTGGATGATTATGACTTTAAGTTCGTGAGGACCCAAAATTCGGTATCATATGAGATCAGAAAAAAGTGAAAAAGTTGAATTTGTAAACTAATGATGTCACACTGTGATCAGCTGATGATCCACAAATGTTTCCTGAGTTTTTGAATAATCTCTTTGTCTGGTTCAGTCGGTGCAACAATCATGGTCCAGACTGCTGACTGACAGTCGTCCAGAAGACAGTTGTGACTCCCTCCAACCTCATCACTAGAAAGAGGAGTGGAAGGAAGAAGTGGGGAAGAAAAAGATAAGCAAAAAGCAGGGATAACTTCAGCCTGGAGAGGAGTGTCAAGAAAAATCTGTTCTAGACCTTCAGAAGGAGTCTGGAGTCTGGAGTCAGAGCATCAGGAGCCTCCACACACAAACACACACACAAAGAGTTTGACTACTGCTTATACAATAGTTAGTTCTGACCAAGTAATCTGATTGGACAAGAGACGTCCCATGAGTGCTGATGTAGAGTACAACAGCACTGGGACTTTTTACAGGCCTCTGATCACAATTAGTGAACATCGCATCAGCTGTCAACCGTCTTAGATTGTGGCAAACTTTGAACCTCAAAAATGGACATTTCTTCAACATTTTTTCTAAATTATAAATGGTCATCTGACCCAGAGGAAGACAAAGGGAAGAAAAGAGGTCTGGGTACATCAGTGCAAACCAGGGAGCCAGAAGCGATGGCGCAACATGTTGTCTAAAGCCCGGCTCACATTACAGGATTTTAAAAATCTTACAAGACGGGGCGCAAATGGCCTAGTGGATGGTCGCACACCATGAGATTCGCCCTTGAGCAGGTTGCCCAGGTTCGAATCAGACACTCCCCACTCTCTCCCCCTGTCCTGCTCTATCCACTGTCCTCTCTCCCATTCAAAAAAGGCACAAAAGCAAAAAAAAAAAAAAAAAAAAAAATCTTATAAGATTCTGAAACTGGGTTGTATGCTATAGGATTTTATCAAGACTATTGGACCAGAGAGAGCAGCCCACCATGTAATTCTGCTCATATAATTAACACAATTATGAACACTTAATACTAACATATGTGCCACCATGACCTTTCTGAAGGAAAAAGCTGTAAAAAAAATTTGTTAAATAGATACAGCTGCTTGATGTCTGGCAGCGTGACAAAGGAGGTAAACAACAACCCTGTGCAGCAAATTTTGAAATCTTTTATCCATAATTAAAGCCTAATTACATAAAATAGCGACAAACGGCACCATTTTATAACATTATTATTATTCAACAAACATGATAACATGGCTGAACTCCTTAGATTATAGCCAAAACTCTGTGGTAACAACTTGAAGTGTTGTTTTTTTTATGTCTATCTTTCCATCTTTTCAATTTGGTGGCTCTCTTTAATTGGCTATAGTCATCCACAGTGAAAACAAGTTGCGTAATCATCCCGATAAATGTAAAACATATCTTAAAATTACCGGGGCGCCTCCAATTGTCGGGAGGGCTGTTTGTGGGGTTTAAGATTGATCCGCCACCCACTCACACTCGAAGATAATCGGGTGATTATCTTGGGCGATCTTGGTCCCAGACCTGTTGTTTGGGCCCAATTGTCGGGAAGGCTGAATCTCATTAGAATCGGCCTGAGAATCCTGTAGTGTGAGTCAGGCTTAATCGAGCTGTTGACTCATCAGAAACATGCATCATGCCACCAAAGCACCTGTCACCAGACACTTATTCCAGTGCTTGCACAATAAACAGAAACATTCAGATAAATGCAAATGACACAAAGGAGTGGTAATATGTAGACGCAGAGTAGCAAGCTTGGGTGTAGGAGATGTTTATGTGTTGCCTGGCAACAGCCCTGTCTCCCTTCCAGTTGTAGATAGTTGTTTTGGCTGAGTCAAATAAATGATTAAATAAAGCATAATATCTTGACACTTATAACTGCTAACTTATAAAATCACATCTGGAACTGTTGTATAGAAGCAATATCACACTGTGTTATTATGTGCAGCCTCATGCCTGCGACCAAATCACACCAGTGCAGATATACAACACAACAGCACGGCCTCAAGTGTGATATTACTCAAATGTCTCATCCCTCAAGTCAAACCAATCCTGAACCAGTGACCACAGAGGAGTCTAAGCTGGACTAAGGGGAGAAAAAACTCAACTCAGGACTCAGTTTTCCAAAATCCTCTTTTCAGATGAAGGTAGTTTTCATGGCATTTGTGAATGAAGGAGTCAGAGTCTGGAGGAAGAGTGGAGACTCAGGCTCAGAGTCCAAGCTGCTTGAAGTTCAGAGTAAAGTTTCAACAAAGACGCTCACCAGGAAACTTTAGAGCACTTCATGCTACATCTGCTGAAGAGCTTTATAGAGAGACTGACCTCAGTTTACCGCCGGATTTGGCTCCTGCCCACAACGCCAAAACAACCAAAGCTGGTTAAGTGGCCATGATAATAATGTGCTTGATTGGACAGCAAACTCCCTGGATCAGAAGGCTGTTACCAGAGCAACCTGAGCTCCCATAACACCTCAGCAGAGCCACTGTCAAACACGAACTGTAAACCATAATCATCACAATTGAAAGAAATACTGAGATATTTCACTGTGTGTGTACTGAACTTATATTAACAGAGTTTCACTTTTTGAATTCAACCACTGAAATAGATGAACTTGTTCACAATATTCTTATCTATTGAAATGCACCTGTGTATCTTAATGTTACACAACAAATACTAAAACTTGATGATATTCCTTTTATTCACCACTGAACAGAGCTCAGATGAGTTCAAATCAGACTCATCAACAACGGAGACCAACAACAACAACATTTTGTGTTTCAGACCACATTAACGAACATTTTGTTCCACCCTTGCAGATGCAACTGCACTAACAGGAGCGAGAGAAACATGTTGTCCAAAGACAGTCCATACACGCCCACACTAATTAAGTGAAGTAATTGAGAGCACTTGTGTGGGTGTACCGTGGCTGTGTTAGAGATTCAAATGAGACAATATGATGTGAAACTTTTTATTATGCAGGCGAACTTTGTGCCCTTTGTAACCAGAGTTTGAAATCAAACATGAAAATACTACATCAAAAAATCATCTGAGTTTTTTTCTGAAATGTTCGCTCCTCTGCTGTGAAAACATCAAGCTGTGTTTTTATCCCACAGCTGCAGTGATTATCATCTTAGTAGTGAAGGGTGAATTACCATGATCTTTTCTGACATCTGCTGAATCTGTTGGCCTTTGCTCTGAATCTCATCCTTCAGTTTGGTCTCCCGGCGCTCCACGATCTCAAGCCTTTTCACCTGGTTCTCAAGAGTCTTCCTCCCGTCCTGCACACAAACACGTAAAAGCTGCGTCACAGACCCGATCACACACTGATGTATCTGATGTTTACTAAATGTAGCTGAAAGTAAGAGATGCATCCACCCAACTCTTAAAGTGTTGACACCAAAACTGGTACCTAGGGTTTGGTATCAAATGACATTAATCTGATCTGATAACATCATTAATTTAACAGTCCATTTCATCTTTAAAATGAGTATAAGACTTAAAATTATGTTTTGGCAACATCAGCTTGATTTATTAATTACTTTTTAACCTTTTATGACCTATTATACAAAGTCAGCTGGAGTGCATCTTTTTCTCTGTTTCATGATGTAGTGTCATTTTTTTTATATATATATATATATATATATTTAACTCTTGTTTTACATAAATAAAAACATTATATATGGTGGCCCTGAGAGCTCACAGCACTGCAACTCAAGAAAACACATGCAAAAAGACGAAACATGACAAATTATGAAACATCTTCATCAATTTGACAACACGTGTGAAGCATTAAGAAACACGAGCTTCAAAAAACACAACACAATGGAAGTGTTTCTAGAGAAAACTTTAAAGTGATGCACAAGTCCAGACACGCTTGTTGTTTACGCAGATGTTGAGTCACGGCCATAAGGTTTGAAATCATAGAAGGACAATCACCAAAAAAAAACAAAAAAAAAACACTATTTGCAGCTCCTGTCCTGTGTCTGGCTGCTCGCGCCAGGTCAGTTAACAGCTGTTTGATATCAGGTCATAATATTGTGATGTTTTACTGTTGGTACTCATATTGGTGTTGTAAAGTTTGAAATAATAACTGGAGGGGGCTCAGCATTTCCTTTCATCAAAAACTGGACGTTGAAATGCTGAGCACTGCATCTCATCACTCTTGCATTTCCCTGCAGGAAAAGCTCAATCTTGGAATGCTGAGCCCCATTTTACCCATTTTAACCTTAAGCACTTTCTTGCAGCAAATGTTCAATCTTGAAATGCTCAGCCACGCCCCTTATCTCCCATTACTGGAAAAAACTAAAGGTCTTAGTATCTTCTTTTTAACACCCAACACTGGGTGCTATGCCTCCTAAACAGCAGTGAATCAGTTTGTAGGTGTAATCTGAAAGAGTGGAGGTGAGAAAAGCAGGATCAATGCCTGAAAGGTCAGGAGAAGACTGACCAGCTTCATTAGTATCAATGACTGCATGTCTTTGAAGATCACTTCAAGGCTCTACAAAGAGAAACAGCAGGTTTACTTCTGTTAGTACATATAAAGGGATTCTGCTCTCAACGCTGCATACTCTGGTGTCATGCAGTTGGAAGTTGCAGAGGTTAAAATGAGATATCTTTAATCAGCAATGAGTCCCTTTTGTTTATTTTTAGCCAGTGTGACGACACGCAGCTCTTAACAACAGGAAATCCCCCTCAGCACACTCAGTGAACACACTCCAGCTCTCTGACATCAAACTGTGCCATCTAAAGCCGTGTGTCTCTGAGAAGGTGCACCAACATGTTTACGAGCAAACAGCAGATTTATTTATGAAATGCTACCAACAAAGAGGTTTGAGAGGTTGCTTTGATGCATGGCATTGGCAGATGCAACAGGAGACCAGAATACCTTCACTCCGTGTATAATGGGCTGTGTGTGTGTGTGTGTGTGTGTGTGATAACTGAGGCCTGTGTGTACCTCAGTCTCTCGGAGGCGTCGGCGCAGGCTGTCGCTGGAGTCCTCCTTGTTATGGAGCCGCTCAAAGTCTCGTTCCAGACGCTCTTTCGCCATTTTCATGGTCTGAAGGAGGTCTGTGGCATCAGCGCTGGCCTTTAATGACTGGGTCAACAACAAATACGGATGAAAATGAGAACCAAAACACATTATTAATCAAATAAATATTTGAATTTCCAAACTGATGCTTTATAATTTTCCAACTCTTGCACTTAACTTAACTCTGAGATGATTAAAAGCACAAACTGAGGTCAAAATAAAGTGATGTGAACGCCTAACTGAGTTGAGAATACAAAACCAACTACTTGAAAAAACTAGAAAAGCAATTTCTGAAGAAATTGCGCTGTGAATGCAGAAGCTGAAGCAGCTTGCGCTGAACTGCTAATGCAGAATCCTGAATATGCTGAATGACTGAATTTATCTGAAAATGGTTGAATGAATCTTGAAAAAGCTTGCGCTGAACTGCTGAATGCAAAATGTTGAAGGAGAACCTCTGAACATGAACATGAAGACTTGGCTGAAAGGATGTGAAATAATGTCCTAAATGAAAATATGAATGGGTGAATTGAAGAATAAATTGAAAAGAAAGGAAATCAATGAATCACAATGAAATAATTTTTTATCCCTAGAAGTTGTGTGGGAATTATCAGAATTATCAGATGTTTGAGACAGTGAAGTGTATATGTGTGTGTGAGAGAGAGCTTGTGTGTGTGTACATGGTTAATATGCTTGTGTGTNGAGGAGCTGGATTTGAGCCAGGGACAAGGGTGCGAATATCCATAGGCTGCGCAAAATCCTTAAGGGCTAGCAGAAAACCAAAACCACCATTATATTCCCAAGGCCCAGAAGTATCTATTGATGTAAATTTCATGTCTGTTGAGCCACAGGTTTTACCAGAAATGTGAGTTAAAAAACTGTTACTTTTTCTTTATCTCTCAGAAAGTCCCCTGAAAATTAACATTAGAGCAGATGGGGACAGATGATGACTTTCTGTGACAGTTGGCCACCTGCAGGCTTTGTTCTTTGTCCTTTTGGTGTCAAGTGTCCTTAATCAGAAGCAGAACAAGATTACCTACGTTTTGAGCCCAAATTTGAGTATGTGGAGTGAAATTTGTAGCCCCTAGGCCTGTTTATCCAAAAAGTTTCCAGGTGATTTCTCTCCTGGTCCACACTCTAAAATTCAAATCCTCACTCTACAGTTTGAACATTCCACCACATACACACCAATGTTAAACTGCTGCAAGGGCTGANAAACTTCATGACCTTTGAAGGAGTTTTGTGAAGAAACTATAAAAGCTAGAAAGAAGCTGAAATATACTGAAGAAAGCCAAACGATGGCTGAACATTTTGCAGGTAGAATGAAGTTTCTGGCTGAAAGTATGACTGAATGAGAAGGGTCTGAATGAGGCTGAAAAAAATTGCTAGAATCTTCAGAATCTGAACTTTTACAGTCATTCCAGATGGAAGAAAAATTCGCTTTTTTCACTTTATAGAGACTTTCATATTCACTTTGGCCAGACTTTTCAGTATCGCGTGGTCAGGACTTGCTCGGCCAGCAAAACTTCAAACTTGCCACTTTTAGCCAACTTTAAACACCCTCTTCTTCGCTAGGTTTTTTCACCCGCCTTCTGCCTTATTCTTCTTGATCTTTTCGTTAAAGACTTCTTTAACGCCTGTGAATGCAGAAGTTGAAGCAGCTCGCGCTGAACTGCTAATGCAGAATCCTGAATATGCTGAATGACTGAATTTATCTGAAAATGGTTGAATGAATCTTGAAAAAGCATGCGCTGAACTGCTGAATGCAAAATGTTGAAGGAGAACTCTTGAACATGAACATGAAGACTTGGCTGAAAGGATGTGAAATAATGTCCAAAATGAAAATAAGAATGGGTGAATTGAAGAATAAATGGGAAAAAAAGGAAATCAATGAATCACAATGAAAGAATTTTTTATCCCCAGAAGTTGTGTGAGAATTATCAGAATTATCAGATGTTTGAGACAGTGAAGTGTATATGTGTGTGTGTGTGTGAGAGAGAGAGCTTGTGTGTGTGTGTGTGTGTGTGTTTGTGTGTACATGGTTAATATTATGTTTGTGTGTGTTGTGTGTGAGTGTGTGTGCTTGTGTGTGTTTGGTGTGTTTGTGTGTGGGTATATGTTTGGTGTGCTGGTGTGCTGTGTGTTGGTCAGTGATGCAGATAAACAATCACTTGAGTAACTTTCTTCATCAGTGTTTTGATCTGTAGGTATAAACAGGTGTGTCAGATCACAGGTCTCCATGGTAACCTGCTCGTTAGGCTGTTTGAAGCTGCAGCTGTTTGATTTAACTGACAGACAGTTGATGAGGAGCTGGATTTGAGCCAGGGACATCCCACGCTTATAGGTATCCGACGCGTTTTAGGAATTCCCGATCGTCTAAACCAAAACAACCATTAGATTCCCAAGGCCCAGAAGTATCTATTGATGTAAATTTCATGTCTGTTGAGCCACAGGTTTTACCAGAAATGTAAGTTAAAAAAGTGTTACTTTTTCTTCATCTCTCAGAAAGTCCCCTGAAAATTAACATTAGAGCAGATGGGGACAGATGATGACTTTCTGTGACAGTTAGCCACCTGCAGGCTTTGTTCTTTGTCCTTTTGGTGTCAAGGGTCATTAATCAGAAGCAGAACAAGATTACCTACGTTTTGAGCCCAAATTTGTGTATGTGGAGTGAAATTTGTGGCTCCTCAGCCTGTTTATCCAAAAAGTTTCCAGGTGATTTCTCTCCTGGTCCACACTCTAAAATTCAAATCCTCACTCTACAGTTTGAACATTCCATCACATACACACCAATGTTAAACTGCTGCAAGGGCTGAAAAGCTTCATGACCTTTGAAGGAGTTTTATGAAGAAACTATAAATGATAGAAAAGAGCTGAAATATACTGAAGAAAGCCAAACGATGGCTGAACATTTTGCAGGTAGAATGAAGTTTCTGGCTGAAAGTATGACTGAATGAAAGGGTCTGAATGAGGCTGAAAAAATTTCCTGAAATCCTCAGAATCTGAAGCTCTCCCATGCTTTCCAGATGGAAGAAAAATTGTGAAAAAAGTGAAATATCTCAGAAAGTATTAGTGAAACCGGTCTGAAAAGTCATAGCGCACCAGTCCTGAACGAGCCGGTCGTTTTGAAGTTTGAACGGTGAAAATCGGTTGAAGTTTGTGAAAGAAGAAGCGGTCCAAAAAAGTGGGCGGAAGAATAAGAAGAACTAGAAAAGCAATTTCTGAAGAAATTGCGCTGTGAATGCAGAAGCTGAAGCAGCTTGCGCTGAACTGCTAATGCAGAATCCTGAATATGCTGAATGACTGAATTTATCTGAAAATGGTTGAATGNTGCAGAGAAACAATCACTTGAGTATCTTTCTTCATCAGTGTTTTGATCTGTAGGTATAAACAGGTGTGTCAGATCACAGGTCTCCATGGTAACCTGCTCGTTAGGCTGTTTGAAGCTGCAGCTGTTTGATTTAACTGACAGACAGTTGATGAGGAGCTGGATTTGAGCCAGGGACAAGGGTGCGAATATCCATAGGCTGCACAAAATCCTTAAGGGCTAGCAGAAAAACAAAGCCACCGTTAGATTCCCAAGGCCCAGACGTATCTATTGATGTAAATTTCATGTCTGTTGAGCCACAGGTTTTACCAGAAATGTGAGTTAAAAAAGTGTAACTTTTTCTTCATCTCTCGGAAAATCCCTTAAAAATTAACACTAGAGCAGATGGGGACAGATGATGACTTTCTGTGACAGTTAGCCACCTGCAAGCTTTGTTCTTTGTCCTTTTGGTGTCAAGGGTCATTAATCAGAGGCAGAACAAGATTACCTACGTTTTGACGGGTTTAAACTCATACACCTCACTTTAAACACCGGGGATCCGGACAAATAGGTTTTTCAAAGGTCCACTAAAGAGAGGACCAGGTGTGAGATTTTAAGTTTAGGAGTGAGATGTCAAACTTGTAAGGTGGTGTATGACACCAATGTTAAACTGCTGCAAGGGCTGAAAAACTTCATGACCTTTGAAGGAGTTTTGTGAGGAAACTATAAATGCTAGAAATAAGCTGAAATGTACTGAAGAAAGCCAAACCATGGCTGAACATTTTGCAGGTAGAATGAAGTTTCTGGCTGAAAGTATGACTGAATGAGAAGGGTCTGAATGAGGCTGAAGTAATTCCCTGAAATCTTCAGATTCTGAAGGTCTCCCATGCTTTCCAGATGGAAGAAAAATTGTGAAAAAAGTGAAATATCTCTGAAAGTATAAGTGAAACCGGTCTGAAAAGTCATAGCGCACCAGTCCTGAACGAGCCGGTCGTTTTGAAGTTTGAACGGTGAAAATCGCAACTTTAAACACCTTCTTCTTCGCTAGGTTTTTTCACCCGCCTTCTGCCTAGAAAAAGAAGAATAAACTTTTTTGACACAGAAGAACATAAGCTGTGAATGCCTTGCTGCATTCACAGCAACTAGAAAAGCAATTTCTGAAGAAATTGCGCTGTGAATGCAGAAGCTGAAGCAGCTCGCGCTGAACTGCTAATGCAGAATCCTGAATATGCTGAATGACTGAATTTATCTGTCAATGGTTGAATGAATCTTGAAAAACCTTGCGCTGAACTGCTGAGTGCAAAATGCTGGAGAACTCACGAACATGAACATGAAGACTTGGCTGAAAGGATGTGAAATAATGTCCAAAATGAAAATATGAATGGGTGAAATGAATAATAAATGGAAGAAAAAGGAAATCGATGAATCACAATGAAAGAATTTTTTATCCCTATAAGTTGTGTGGGAATTATCAGATGCTTGAGACAGTGAAGTGTATGTGTGTGTGTGTGTGTGTATGTGAGAGAGCTTGTGTGTGTGTTTGAGAGAGAGAGAGAGAGAGAGAGAGAGAGAGAGAGCATGTGTGTGTTTGTGTGTACATGGCTAATATGCTTGTGTGTGTTGTGTGTGAGTGTGTGTATATGGTTAATGTGCTGATGTGTGTGTGTTTGTGTGTGTGTCAAACCACACAAACACACACCCAAATACAAACCACACGACCACACGACACACAACCAGTCACTACGTCTATTTGTTAGTGAACTCATAGAAAGAAGTAGTCACAAAACTAGACATCCATATTTGTCCACACAGTCTAGTGTCCAGAGGTACCATTGGACGAGCAATCCGACAAACTTCGACGTCGACAAACTAAATTGAAACAGACAGTTGATGAGGAGCTGGATTTAAGGCGTTGGACAGGGTGTGAATATCCTTAGGCTGCGCAAAATCCTTAAGGGCTAGCAGAAAACCAAAATGACCATGAGATTCCCAAGACCCAGACGTATCTATTGATGTAAAATTCATGTTTATGGAGCCACAGGTTTTACCAGAAATGTGAGTTAAAAAAGTGTTACTTTTTCTTTATCTCTCAGAAAGTCCCCTGAAAATTAACATTAGAGCAGATGGGGGCAGATGATGACTTTCTGTGACAGTTGGCCACCTGTAGGCTTTGTCCTTTGTCCTTTTGGTGTCAAGGGTCATGAATCAGAAGTAGAACAAGATTACCTACGTTTTGAGCCCAAATTTGAGTATGTGGAGTGAAATTTGTGTCTCCTGGGCCTGTTTATCCAAAAAGTTTCCAGGTCATTTCTCTCCTGGTCCACACTCTAAAATTCAAATCCTCACTCTACAGTTTGAACATTCCACCACATACACACCAATGTTAAACTGCTGCAAGGGCTGATAAACTTCATGACCTTTGGAGGAGTTTTGTGAAGAAACTATAAAAGTTAGAAATAAGCTGAAATATACTGTAGAAAGCCAAATGACGGCTGAACATTTTGCAGGTAGAATTAAGTTTCTGGCTGAAAGTATGACTGAATGAAAGAGTCTGAATGAGGCTGAAAAAATTTCCTGAAATCCTCAGAATCTGAACTTTTTACAGTCATTCCAGATGGAAGAAAAATCGCGAAAAAAGTGAAATATCTCTGAAAGTATAAGTGAAACCGGTCTGAAAAGTCATAGCGCACCAGTCCTGAACGAGCCGGTCGTTTTGAAGTTTGAACGGTGAAAATCGGTTGAAGTTTGTGAAAGAAGAAGCGGTCCAAAAAAGTGGGCGGAAGAAGAAGAAGAATAAACTTTTTTTGAAAATAGAAGAACATATACTGTGAATGCCTTNGAAATAAGCTGAAATATACTGTAGAAAGCCAAATGACGGCTGAACATTTTGCAGGTAGAATTAAGTTTCTGGCTGAAAGTATGACTGAATGAAAGAGTCTGAATGAGGCTGAAAAAATTTCCTGAAATCCTCAGAATCTGAACTTTTTACAGTCATTCCAGATGGAAGAAAAATCGCGAAAAAAGTGAAATATCTCTGAAAGATATTCACTTTGGCCAGACTTTTCAGTATCGCGTGGTCAGGACTTGCTCGGCCAGCAAAACTTCAAACTTGCCACTTTTAGCCAACTTCAAACACTTTCTTCTTCGCCAGGTTTTTTCACCCGCCTTCTTCTTCTTCTTATTTGAAAAAAACTTTTATCTTCTTGTATATGACACTTACGGAACGACGTAAGTGTCGTTTAAACTTTTTTTGAAAATAGAAGAACATATACTGTGAATGCCTTCTGCATTCACAGCAACTAGAAAAGCAATTTCTGAAGAAATTGCGCTGTGAATGCAGAAGCTGAAGCAGCTCGCGCTGAACTGCTAATGCAGAATCCTGAATATGCTGAATGACTGAATTTATCTGAAAATGGTTGAAGGAATCTTGAAAAAGCTTGCGCTGAACTGCTGAATGCAAAATGTTGAAGGAAAACTCACGAACATGAACATGAAGACTTGGCTGAAAGGATGTGAAATAATGTCCAAAATGAAAAAATGAACGGGTGAATTGAAGAATAAATGGAAAAGAAAGGAAATCAAAAAATCACAATGAAAGAAATTTTTATCCCTAGAAGTTGTGTGGGAATTATCAGAATTATCAGATGTTTGAGACAGTGAAGTGCATGTGTGTGTGTGTGTGTGTGTGAGAGAGAGAGAGCTTGTGTGTGTGTGTGTGTGTTTGTGTGTATACGGTTAATGTGCTGGTGTGTGTGTGTGTGTGTGTTTGTGTGTGTGTGTGTGTGTGTGTTTGGTGTGCTGGTGTGCTGTGTGTTGGTCAGTGGTGCAGATAAACAATCACTTGAGTATCTTTCTTCATCAGTGTTTTGATCTGTAGGTATAAACAGGTGTGTCAGATCACAGGTCTCCATGGTAACCTGCTCGTTAGGCTGTTTGAAGCTGCAGCTGTTTGATTTAACTGACACACAGTTGATGAGGAGCTGGATTTGAGCCAGGGACAAGGGTGTGAATCTCCATAGGCTGCGCAAAATCCTTAAGGGCTAGCAGAAAACCAAAACTATCATGAGATTCCCAAGGCCCAGAAGTATCTATTGATGTAAATTTCATGTCTGTTGAGCCACAGGTTTTACCAGAACAGTGAGTTAAAAAAGTGTTACTTTTTCTTCATCTCTCAGAAAGTCCCCTGTTTTAATTGTAATCTCGTCTACCCCCGTCTACTACTGAAAGACACTGTCAACCGGTGGACGTCCGAAACAGGAAACAGGAAAACCACAGTTCCCAGTAATTAGTCTCCGTCTTGTTCTAACGGATGCAAAACTCGGGTTTAAACTCATACACCTCACTTTAAACACCGAGGACCCGGACAAATAGGTTTTTAAAAGGTCGTCATTTCTCTCCTGGTCCACACTCTAAAATTCAAATCCTCACTCTACAGTTTGAACATTCCACCACATACACACCAATGTTAAACTGCTGCAAGGGCTGAGAAACTTCATGACCTTTGAAGGAGTTTTGTGAAGAAACTATAAATGATAGAAAGAAGCTGAAATATACTGAAGAAAGCCAAACCATAACTGAACATTTTGCAGGTAGAATGAAGNTGATGACTTTCTGTGACAGTTGGCCACCTGCAGGCTTTGTCCTTTGTCCTTTTGGTGTCAAGGGTCATTAATCAGAGGCAGAACAAGATTGCCTACGTTTTGAGCCCAAATTTGAGTATGTGGAGTGAAATTTGTGGCTCCTGGGCCTGTTTATCCAAAAATTTTCCAGGTCATTTCTCTCCTGGTCCACACTCTAAAATTCAAATCCTCACTCTACAGTTTGAACATTCCACCACATACACACCAATGTTAAACTGCTGCAAGGGCTGAGAAACTTCATGACCTTTGAAGGGGTTTTGTGAAGAAACTATAAAAGCTAGAAAGAAGCTGAAATATACTGAAGAAAGCCAAACCATAACTGAACATTTTGCAGGTAGAATGAAGTTTCTGGCTGAAAGTATGACTGAATGAGAAGGGTCTGAATGAGGCTGAAGTAATTCCCTGAAATCTTCAGAATCTGAAGGTCTCCCATGCTTTCCAGATGGAAGAAAAATTGTGAAAAAAGTGAAATATCTCTGAAAGTATAAGTGAAACCGGTCTGAAAAGTCATAGCGCACCAGTCCTGAACGAGCCGGTCGTTTTGAAGTTTGAACGGTGAAAATCGGTTGAAATTTGTGGGAGAAGAAGCGATCCAAAAAAGTGGGCGGAAAACGGAAGAAAAAGAATCTTAAACTTTTTTGACACAGAAGAACATAAGCTGTGAATGCCTTGCTGCATTCACAGCAANAAACAATCACTTGAGTATCTTTCTTCATCAGTGTTTTGATCTGTAGGTATAAACAGGTGTGTCAGATCACAGGTCTCCATGGTAACCTGCTCGTTAGGCTGTTTGAAGCTGCAGCTGTTTGATTTAACTGACAGACAGTTGATGAGGAGCTGGATTTGAGCCAGGGACAAGGGTGCGAATATCCATAGGCTGCACAAAATCCTTAAGGGCTAGCAGAAAACCAAAACCACCATTAGATTCACAAGGCTCAGAAGTATCTATTGATGTAAATTTCATGTCTGTTGAGCCACAGGTTTTACCAGAAATGTGAGTTAAAAAAGTGTTACTTTTTCTTTATCTCTCCGAAAGTCCCCTGAAAATTAACATTAGAGCAGATGGGGGCAGATGATGACTTTCTGTGACAGTTAGCCACCTGCAAGCTTTGTTCTTTGTCCTTTTGGTGTCAAGGGTCATTAATCAGAGGCAGAACAAGATTACCTACGTTTTGAGCCCAAATTTGAGTATGTGGAGTGAAATTTATGGCTCCTGGGCCTGTTTATCCAAAAAGTTTCCAGGTCATTTCTCTCCTGGTCCACACTCTAAAATTCAAATCCTCACTCTACAGTTTGAACATTCCACCACATACACACCAATGTTAAACTGCTGCAAGGGCTGATCAACTTCATGACCTTTGAAGGAGTTTTTTGAAGAAACTATAAATGATAGAAAAGAGCTGAAATATACTGAAGAAAGCCAAACGATGGCTGAACATTTTGCAGGTAGAATGAAGTTTCTGGCTGAAAGTATGACTGAATGAGAAGGGTCTGAAAGAGGCTGAAGTAATTCCCTGAAATCTTCAGCATCTGAAGCTCTCCCATGCTTTCCAGATGGAAGAAAAATTGTGAAAAAAGTGAAATATCTCTGAAAGTATAAGTGAAACCGGTCTGAAAAGTCATAGCGCACCAGTCCTGAACGAGCCGGTCGTTTTGAAGTTTGAACGGTGAAAATCGGTTGAAATTTGTGGGAGAAGAAGCGATCCAAAAAAGTGGGCGGAAGAGAGAATAAGAAGAAGAAGAAGAAGAAGAAGAATCTTAAACTTTTTTGACACAGAAGAACATAAGCTGTGAATGCCTTGCTGCATTCACAGCAACTAGAAAAGCAATTTCTGAAGAAATTGCGCTGTGAATGCAGAAGCTGAAGCAGCTTGCGCTGAACTGCTGAATGCAAAATGTTGAAGGAGAACTCAGGAACATGAACATGAAGACTCGGCTGAAAGGATGTGAAATAATGTCCAAAATGAGAATATGAATCGGTGAATTGAAGAATAAATGGAAAAGAAAGGAAATCAATGAATCACAATGAAAGAATTTTTTATCCCTAGAAGTTGTGTGAGAAATATCAGAATTATCAGATGTTTGAGACAGTGAAGTGTGTGTGTGTGTGTGTGTGTGTGTGTGTGTGTGTGTGTGTGTGTGTGTGTTTGTGTGTACATGGTTAATATACTTGTGTGTGTTGTGTGTGAGTGTGTGNAAACAATCACTTGAGTATCTTTCTTCATCAGTGTTTTGATCTGTAGGTATAAACAGGTGTGTCAGATCACAGGTCTCCATGGTAACCTGCTCGTTAGGCTGTTTGAAGCTGCAGCTGTTTGATTTAACTGACAGACAGTTGATGAGGAGCTGGATTTGAGCCAGGGACAAGGGTGTGAATCTCCTCTAGCTGCGCAAAATCCTTAAGGGCTAGCAGAAAACCAAAACCACCATTAGATTCCCAAGACCCAGACGTATCTATTGATGTAAATTTCATGTCTGTTGAGCCACAGGTTTTACCAGAAATGTGAGTTAAAAAAGTGTTACTTTTTCTTCATCTCTCGGAAAATCCCTTAAAAATTAACATTAGAGCAGATGGGGACGGATGATGACTTTCTGTGACAGTCAGCCACCTGCAGGCTTTGTCCTTTGTCCTTTTGGTGTCAAGTGTCCTTAATCAGAAGCAGAACAAGATTACCTACGTTTTGAGCCCAAATTTGAGTATGTGGAGTGAAATTTGTGGCTCCTGGGCCTGTTTATCCAAAAAGTTTCCAGGTCATTTCTCTCCTGGTCCACACTCTAAAATTCAAATCCTCACTCTACAGTTTGAACATTCCACCACATACACACCAATGTTAAACTGCTGCAAGGGCTGATAAACTTCATGACCTTTGAAGGAGTTTTTTGAAGAAACTATAAATGATAGAAAAGAGCTGAAATATACTGAAGAAAGCCAAACGATGGCTGAACATTTTGCAGGTAGAATGAAGTTTCTGGCTAAAAGTATGACTGAATGAGAAGGGTCTGAATGAGGCTGAAGTAATTCCCTGAAATCTTCAGAATCTGAAGCTCTCCCATGCTTTCCAGATGGAAGAAAAATTGTGAAAAAAGTGAAATATCTCAGAAAGTATTAATAAAACCGGTCTGAAAAGTCATGGCGCACCAGTCCTGAACGAGCCGGTCGTTTTGAAGTTTGAACGGTGAAAATCGGTTGAAATTTGTGGGAGAAGAAGCGATCCAAAAAAGTGGGCGGAAGAAGAAGAATAAGAAGAAGAATCTTAAACTTTTTTGACACAGAAGAACATAAGCTGTGAATGCCTTGCTGCATTCACAGCAATAAACTTTTTGAAAATAGAAGAACATAAGCTGTGAATGCCTTGCTGCATTCACAGCAATAAGAGTTGTACATAAAGTTAAGTAATCTGCTACATGCTCCAAGCGACACCAGTGTTATTTATAATACTATGGTGGAAGACGAGGGCCACATTTAAAGGCGCTGTGAGGAGTAACTATAATAGAGACTTTATTTGACTTAAATCTTGTGCTAAAACACTTCTATGACTAAAATCTCATATATCATGACTTGTCTTTGGTTTTATTTTTGTACACTTATGCTAAATTTTTACTTTAATATCATACATAAAGAGTTAACTATGACACTAATGTCTTAAAGTGAGTGTAGGCAGAATCCTCATTACGTGGATTACAGAGACTTCCTTTGGCCAAAGAACTTTCACAAACTGTTGTGATGTATTTGTTTTGAAAGTGAAAGTGAAAGTACGTGGGATTGTCTTTTTGACACTACTTTCCTTAATTCAAGATAACTTTTACACTACAAAACAACGCTACGAGATAATGTATAGATCAGTGATTCCCAACCTGTGGTCCGTGGCCCCCTGGCGGGCCGCGAAGATATTGCAAGTGGGCCGCCAAATCATTTTCAAAATAGTCTGAATTTCAATGAAGGGTAGCTATATTAAGATACAAATCTACAGAATAATGTTCAAATATTAAACCTTGGTAACATTTGTAAGGATATTCAACATGTTCAAACGTTTGTATATAAGAAAAGTCCTTGAAGAGGGCAAGTTAAAGCCCAACATGTAACATGACCCCAAATTTAACAAAGCCCTGAGATTTGATCAAACAAATATTGTATATCCCAAGACTATAATCACTGACCCAACATTTAACAAGTTGTTATATCGTGGGCAAATGACAATTACCTTCTGGGCTCAGCATCTGTTACATCATTGACAAGTTATCACATTTTGGGTTTTATTACATTTTTTTTCTTACTTTTCGGGTCTTTGTTGCAAATCAAGCGCTAGCAAGGCGCTATACAGGCCCCATAACTATATGGTCAGAGGTGGGCCACGAAAAATTTTTGAGACTTAAAAGTGGGCCCTGAATTGGAAAAGGTTGGGACCCACTGGTATAGATAATGACAGCTACACAGCATCATTGTTTGAAACGTGACAAAAAAGCAAACTTTGTAATTTTGTATTGTAGTTTGATTGCCGGCTACATTTAGCGCAACTCACAGCCCCTAAGACGTGTCTGTAACGTGTAACATTAGTGAATCCTGGTGCTCATCTACCAACTCCAACCTCACGGAGCAGAACAAACGCAACCTTGTTTTTCATTTTGATGATAGACTCTCAGGTTTGAACAGATCACTGCGGAATATCTGCATGTGGGTTAGAATGGACATTTTCACAAACAGCTTAACCTGTGTTTTAGCCCTCAGCTTGCGCTCTATCACTCTTCTGTTAGGCTTTCCTCTGCTCTTCCGTCCCTTTTCTGTCAGACAGTCTGGCTCCTGTATTCACTATTACAACACATTAAATCACCCAAATTGTTTTCAGCAGGGGAAATACACAGATCTCTCTTTTCACTGCTAAACTTCATCAGCCTGCACGGTGTTGTCATAGAGACTTTAACATACTGTAAGTCAATTCTGTCCAATTCAACCCAATCAGGATGCTAAGCAGTTAGAAATATCCCTCCTTTAGTGCTGATAATTTCATTTTAAATTGTGGACTATGACCAGGCAAATATCTTGGTATGAGACGTTTTCAATATCATAAAGAAATTCCTCACAGCCCCTTTAAAAAAGGACTTGGTTGGACTTAAATTTCAAATAAGGACTTTTTATGACTTAAATTTTATATATACAAAATTATTTAATATTTTAGACCCTTAATAAAGCCTTTATTTCACGTTAATCCTGTGCATCAATCTTTTCTTTCACTGTTCTTATTCATCATATATTAACTAAGGCTTCAATCTTCTAATAAAGGCTTTATTTTACCTCAATCTCATCCATAAAGAGCAAACAGTCTTCCTAATCTTCATACATGAAGAGGTAACAGAGTTTCATGTCTTCATAGACTTTCTTTGACCTCATCATCATAAATAATCAAATCATAAATAGAATATTTTCTTCAACTTAATTCTTTTCTATAAAGGCCTTAATTAGAGTCTAACCTCTTAAAAAGTCTTTACTTGGATTTTATGCTCTTAAAAAAGACTTGATTTGACTTCAGTCACATAAATTTAATTTTCATGTCTAATTCTTTTTTGCTCACACCAACTTTACATTATTTATTCATCACCAAATAAAGACTTGATTTGACTTTCATTATGTAAAGAAGACTTCACTTTAACTTCAGTCTTCTACATGACTCTTTTTCTTTGACTTTCCTCTTATTCAGAAGGACTTAAGTAAAGTTAGCCTCCCTCATTTGTAACTTAACATGACTTTAATCCACATTTGGACTTTAATTTGACTTATATCTGTCACAATATGACTGTATACTCAAAATTATAATTTAATAGTTATTAATATTTTTATCCTGGTGCTTCTCCTGTTCTGTACTATTTGGCAGTTTCATATTAAATAAATGATGAGCACAGTTTTGTGAAATACTTTGTCCACCTGTTGATTTTATAACTTTATAAACTTGCATTTAGCCTGAAGTATTTCCATCCTCCCTGTGTGCTCAGTCAGCTTTGAATATCTGTTTCATAAACTCCTGACAGGATGGGCAGGAAGTGAAAAGCCCTGACGCTCTGACAGCTATTAACTCTTCAGAAAGTGCAGCTCTGGAGGAAAGCTTAATTGTTCCTGGGTCAGGGGTCAAATGTGGTTAAAGATCCCATTTTTAGAAATAGAAAGAAAAAGAGAGCGAAGAGGTCAGAGAGTAAAGAGAGTGTTTATACAAGCATCAGGAATTACCACATGCTGGTACATCTTTTATATCAAGATCAAAAGGTCATTAATTATTCATGAATCTGTTCAGAGGGAATATTCAACCTTGGCGAGTTTCTCCTGAAGATCTTGGATCTTCAGCTGCTGCTCAGTGTTGGTCTGAAAGAGAAAGATGGAGCAGTTGAGGTTTCTTCAGAGTCAAACTTGAAGTCTTGGTGTGTGACTTTTGAGTTTCCTGATGTGAAAATATTTTAGTCCTCTTAATACTTAAAGTGACTAAAATGAGAAATTACCTTCTCATACTTGGTCATCAGGTCCTCTGCCTCTGCTTTGCCCTGCTCTTTGGCCTGATAAGAGATGAGAAACCCTTAAACTCCGTCCAGCGATAGTTTTGAATGTTAAACCTTTAAAGTGACTGCATGAGGACGAGTATATCCTCCAAATAAATGCAGAGTTTTTCCTCTGTGTACAGTGCTCAAGATGTTTTTTAACACCACAGACCTTCTGTATCCTGTGCTGGTAGTCTGCCGCCTTTCTCTTCAGCTCCTCGCTCGACTGGCGAGACTCTTTCAGCTCAGCCTCGTACAGGTCACTGCGGCGCCGAGCGGCAGACAGGTCCTCCTCCAGCTGTCTGATGGAAACTCGCATCTCCTCCAGCTGAGCATGGTACTCCTACAGAGAGAGCACAGTGTCGCCCTGGTTGTGAAGATGTTGTCAATAATCAGAAAAGAAAAAAAAAGGCATGCAGAAAGAAAAATCAATGCAGAGCAATAAGAGACGTTTTTTTCCGCCTCAGATGGAGGAATCCATAAGGAGTTTGGCTTGGTCACATGACCTGAATGTGTTTGCAGTATACTTGCTGAAGGAAGAGAGATGTAACACTGTCTCACTAAACACAATAAAAGCGTTCCAACAGAGTGAGGACGGATACAAAACTTGCATTAAATCTGTCAGTCAGAGACTCTCTCTATGTGGGAGCAGAAACAACCACACATGTTGAACAGAAGAACAATGAAGAGTGAAGAAAACACTAATTAACCACAGCACTCGTCTCTTTAAGCCTTTCAGATCTAATTTCTAATACCTCATCAGCTGACGGAGCACACAGGCCCGTCTGTCAGACTAATAGAAAGTAACACTGCTCTGCATCCGGTGACACTGATGTTTGGTCGACACAGATGAGGACAAGTGAAGCCGACGTCTGAAAACACATCTGCAACACTTCACAATCATGTGTGTGATCCTCAGATCCACTCAAACAGCATGTGTTTGCAGACCGACCGGGCACAAACAGAAGAAAACAACACCATGAGGTCATCAAGCTCAGTATAAAGAAGACTGATGTGTCTTCTAATTAATGATCAATGTCTCTTAATTGAAATGCATCAACATTTAATTAAGAAACTAAAAAGGACGTTCAGCATTGATTTAAACTAATGGCTAATTTAAGCTTTCTGTTTTTAGAACAAAATACTCACAAACATAAAACATTTGTTAGTTTAGCCTGTGGGGATTTTCAACTACTTTTTAAAAAACAAAGAAAAGGACCAAAACAATAAGTATCATGGTTTATTGTGAGGCTAGTTTCATACTTATGATCCATGTGTTTATTTCTGTGCAGCCTACATCAGTTTGTTCCCACCAGGTCATCAGCCTCTGCCATTTATGGACACAACATGTCAAAATGATGACTCAGCAACCAAATAATTTAAAACAAGTGTTAAAAGCAAATGGGGCCTAAGCATATCATTTTTACTGTTGATCTGGTGAAATGTAGAAAAGAAGTCCAAAACAACTCTTAAATGGCATCTTAACAGCCCAGTCTTTTAATAACCACCCATAACTCACTGGGGGAATTCCTTTTTAAACATGGTTTTCCAAAGGTGTACACAAAGCAGAGTGTGAGTATTTTTTATTTTGGTAGCTGTTGTAATTTACCTGGGTCATCATTTTCCTTCTATCTATCTTCAGTTAAGCGTCTCTCAAAGCATACGCTGTTTCATGAAATAAACTGCTCAAAGTACATCAGCTTCGCTCCATTTCAGCATCCAAGGACAAAATGAGGGTTTAGTATCTAAACTATCTGTCTCTTCAGTTAAACCTTTGAGCACTGAATGAGTGTGAATGAAAGATCTTCAACACCTGTTCGAGATGCACCCGCTTGACTGAGATAATTTACAGAGATTAAATGTGGAAATCTCTAAGAACCCAAATCATTAACGAGTCAATCCAAACTAAAAAGAACCAATCTCACCCCCAGGAAAAGGTTTTTAACAAAGCTTGTAACACTGAGGCCTTGGTGGATCTTTTGTACCTTTGTTTTGGACATGCAAAGGCATTTCATTGCTTTTGGGATTTAGTCAGCCTGTGCTTACAGAAATCTTATATTATGAAGTGTAATGTGCTCCCACTGTTTTGCCCTAGAATGTTCCATCTATGATAACTCATTGGCTACCATTGAGGTCTTTAAATGTCAATTCTGTTTTTCACTAGAGCGGGTTGGGGGACGGGCTGGAGGGGCTTGTCTATCAATGTCAGGCTTGTGAATTTGTGTATCTCTAAAAGATTTAGCCCTGTAGGTGGCAGCAGTGCTCTCTTTGGATGAGAGATCAGCAAAGATTACGAGAAGAGACGGCAGACAGACAACAGCAGATGTTTCTCGTTGGAAAAGTTGAACAGAGTATGTGATGTGATGGTGAAAAAAGGCAGCTGAGATAGTGGAGAGGATCAAAGGATGGAGCTTCAGAGATGAGCACTGGAAAGTAATCACAGCTCATTTCTTCTATTTATTTGTCAAAAACAGATGTTTTTGGTGAAACTAGCCTGTGATCTACAGTGGATTACTGAAGAACGGAAAAATGCAGAGAAAGAAAGAAAGAAAGAAAAAGAAAAGAAAAACCACCACTACATTAATGAAATTTGTCATCTGGGATCATTATTTCAAACTTTTTTCCTGATGAAAGAAGAGAGTCTACTCCCCTCTTTTGGTAACTTCAGTGTTTCACATAGTCACAGAACAATTCTATGTGGGTCTTGAAAGATCAGTCAAAATGCCCTAGAACAGCTGGCAGCCAATGACAAATCTACCGCTGTCAAACATTCATTACTCGCTGACCAACAGCAGCAAAAATAAATGCTGTCAACTCAATGGAAGTCCCAACATTCTGTCCAAAAATCTAAGACAGAATGGCTAAATCTAAAGTAGCTGAACATTTATCTGGATATTGCCATTACTGAGTTCTCAGTAGCAAGGACACATGTAGCTAATGATAGAAATATTTCAATTTGAGAGAGATCCATAGATATAATCCAAAGGTTTTTTAAATAGACAAATAAATTAAATGAATGAATGGATGGATAAATAAGTAAAATTCTCACTGAAGGCATCAATACTATGAATGAAAACGTGGAGTTATGTACTTAACAAAAAAAGGTGAAATAACTGAAAACATGTTTCATATCCTAGTTTCTTCAAAACAGCCACCCTTTACTCTGATTACTGCTTTGCACACTCTTGGCATTCTTCAAGAGGTCGTCACCTGAAATGGTTTACACCTCACAGCTGTGTCTTATCAGGGCTAATTAGTGGAATTTCTGACTTTATCAATGGGGTTGGGACCATAGACTGTATAATGAGTGGACGTAACGACGTTCGGCTCAAACTGAAGCCTCCAGGCGATGCCCCGCCCCCTGGTGTCTGGCTGCAGTATAGGTCATAAGCCCCGCCTCCCCATGTATTCCAGATATGAGCCGGGAAAACTTAAAAAAAATTACGATACCTCGTAGAAACGTTTCTCTCATCTTTACGCTAAGGTAGTATGACGATGTCATTTGGCTGCATGGTGTTCAGGTGTTTTTTTCCTGAGAAGTTGGTTTCTCATTAGTTAATGGACGTTAAAAACCGCGATATAAGTTTCATTTTACAATAGTTGACAGCTGCCGTTCGTGAGTAGTTTTTATCGGGGATATAAGAAACTTTGGGAAAGAGCCAAAAGGAGACTAAACCTTCTGAAGAAGAAGAAATAAATATTTTTATTTCTCTTTTTTACTTGGCTCCACCGGAGATTCTCTACTGCGCAGACTCTGGCTGCACAATGGCGGCTCGAGAAACGGGGTTTTTTGGCTTCAAAATCGTAGAACGGTGACAGGTGGAAGCAATTCTATATACAGTCAATGGTTGGGACCATCAGTTGTGTTGTGCAGAAGCCAGGTTAATACACAGCCAACAGCTCTATTGGACAACTGTTAAAATTTCATATTATGGCAAGAACCAATCAGCTAACTAAAGAAAAACGAGTGGCCATCAGTACTTTAAGAAATGAAGGTCAGCCAGTTCAGTAAATAGTCATGAAAATAAAGAAAGCTCACTGAATGAGAAGGTGTGTCTGAACTTTGGCCTGTACTGTAAGTGTTGATATGAGGCTTCAAGGATTGTGTCAGTAAGGTTCGGTTGAAAATACTTGATCTGAATATAACAAAGTTTTCTCCTTCTAAAAATTAAAAGGATGATTTTTCAACAGCCTTTTTTTTTCTTAATCAGTTAAAAAGATTCAAATGTGTTTAATTACATATGAAGGATTTTAGATGAACAGATACAAAAAGAAATGTTAAATTAGCCTTCAGTTACAGCATTCATGTCTTTGAGCTACTCTGTCTACTCTGAACCTTTTGTCATGTCTGAATGAAATTAATTTGAAATATAAGAATTGCTTTTTTTTCATAATGAAAAGGTTTTTTTTTTTTTTTTTTGCCTCTGCTCCATTTCCACTCCTCCCCTCTCTCCTCTCCCCCCTCAGCATCGTGCTCACTAACCTGGCAGTACGCGACACATTGACTCCAATTAATCCGAGGCCAGCTGCAATTAGCCAGCACTTCATCTGTTTGCCAAATGGTTTTGATGCATGGCCTGTGGATTAACGGCTGGTGAGTCAAATGATTACGAGTTAAATATATTGGCAGGGAAAAAAATGTCTTCAACAAAATGCCCATTTGAAGTTATATATCCTAGAATTATCTTTAAAAGATCAGCTGTATGAGTTACATCACACTAATAATTATATTAGCAACAACAATTAAACTGTCTGGAGAAACAACACAGAAGTTCAGCTCTAGTCCTGTGTAGAGGGGGAAATCTGCTGCTTTAATTGAGCTCATTTTCAGATGTGCTCTTCCGCCTGCAGCACACTGATCAACTAATTGGGTCTGCAGGCTTTGAAAAGACCAAAACACAACCGAACCAAATAATAAGTGACTATAAAAGGGCTTATTACATGTGGTTTTTAGCCACACTGTCAGCACTGTGTTTTTCTTCAGTGGAGGCTGAAACAGTGGCTGGATGCAGAGTTAATGTTTACACTTGTGTTTCCTAATTGTTGTCATAATATGTGTACAGTTGGATATAGTCAAGTTTAAAATGTTAGCACTTTTATTGTGCAATATCAATTGATATAAAAACCTTTCACAAATGCAAAATACATTAGTGAAACAGTACGCAGTCAGCTAAATGAAATTCCACCATGGGCTCATTAAATTCTCACATTAGTCAAAATGTCCACACTGTCGCCATCTACCCTGTCAATGAGCCAAAGAGCAAATGTTATTATAATTTATCTACTTTACAACAGGGTGGACGCATTTTTCTGTATGCATGGAAATTGAAGGGATGGGAATTGATGAGATTTTATTGATGTCAGTATCATTATTAATTCTGCTTATAAATCCTATTCTTTATTGATCCCCTTTTTGATTCCTCCTGTGAATTTTTTTGTGCACATAAGGTAGCTTTGAAGGTTTTGTCAACAATTTACTGGGTTTTAAGTGAATAAATTCTCAAGTCACTGGAACCTAGATTCCGAACATATAACAATAATCATAACTTTGTTTATAAAGCACCTTTAAAAACAGTTTATAAAGTGCTTTACAGCCAAGGCCCACAATAAAATCAACAAACAAACAGTGATTAAAAGACACAGACAAGGGAACAACATTGAATTAAACAATGTAAAAGAACCAAACAAACAGACCAAACAGAAGGAGAAGAGAATCCATTTGTTAGTGGTACTAACTTAACACTTCTTGTTTATAAAGATAAGCATGTCTGTTTCCTCTGGAAGGATTCTTGATCTTGAAAAGAATTGATGAGGGAATCATTAAGCAAAAAGGCTATTGATAACAATGGATTGAACCATTTTTTTATCGATTCTCAACTGGAACTAGTTCTCGATACCCATCCCTAGTAAATTGTCTGGTTGCAGTACATTTCTGCAAAGGCTGGTAGCTTGACACATTTACAGATCTAACAACATAACGTCTGCTTGATACAATCAATATGATGTTCAATGATTTTTTTCCCAATCTATTTATCATTTGTACACTTTTATAATTGATGAATTAATTAATGTTTTTATCTAATTTATGTATTCATTTATATTGTGAGTTTTTGTCTTTCTTTAATACCCAGGTGTTTAGTCTGGAAACCAGAAAAGCTGAATGGGGGTTGTTTTTAAATTAAGTAAGTGTGGAGCCTGTTTCTCTGTTTTTTTTTCTTCATTGCACAGTGGCACAACTCATCGTCTACACCATATGTTTATATTACCAAAATACACTGTACGCTGCTGAAGTAGCAGACTGAGCAGAAATAAAAAAAACTGCAGATGTTACTGTGTCTGCCAAGTAATCTTATTTTACATAACGCATAATTAAGATGCAAAAATGTGCTGAAAAAAAAAAAAGAAGCTTAGTGGAGTGGACGCTTGAGTCGAGATTAGTGCTTGAGTCAGAGTGTCTTTAAATAAACGAAATTATGTGGCATGAGGGTTGAATTTGAGTTATTATAATGAATTTGAAATGCTCAGTTTGGAACTGAATTTGATTTGCATAATTTGAAATTTAAATGAATTTCTTAGAACCTAATATAACTGTGTTTTAACCCTCTGGTGCATAGTGAGGACTACAGTAGATAGCTATTTTAAAGTCATTTTCCACTAAATGCAATGGTCTCTATGGAAGGACTACATATCAGCATGTCACACATTTTTTATGAAGTGTTTTTATTCTTCTTATGAAAAAAAAACAACTTTTTTTTTCAAATCTATGACTTCTTCTAGAAAGTTACAGACATCCATCAAAGAGTTAAAAAGGTTTTTGAGGGGACTGTGAGGGCTTTTTGGAAAAGCTAGCCTTAATGCTAGTGGTAAAGACTTTGCTTCCCATGAGCCCTTTCTCCCCACTCCTGTGATAACGTGATGATGATATCCTTGCTCTAGCCAAGGCGTGTATTTGTTTCAGATTTTTTTTTTTTTAAAAACAATGAATGAAAAATAAATGGAGAGCAGATCTTCTTTCTAACACTACTTTTCTTTATTAAGACGACTTTTTGCCTGACACAACGAGACCAGGTAATGTTTTTATCAACAGTTGCGTAGTATTGTTGTTTGAAATGTGACAACAAGCAAACTTTGTAACTTTGTAGCGTAGTTGAGCTGCTCACAGCCTGGTGCTCTGAGATGTATCAGTACCGTGTAACGTTAGTGAATCCTGGTCATGTCCTACCAGTGCTCATCTACCAACTCCAACCTCACCAAGCAGAGTAAACAAAACCTGACTTTTCGTTTTATTGATAAACTCTCGGGTTTAAACACATCACTGCAGAAAAACTGCTGCATGTGGGTTAGAGTAAACATTATCACAAACAGCTAAGTCTGTTTTAGCCTTTGAAGTGCTCTTTCACTCTCTTGTTTAGCTTTCCTTTGCTCTGACATCCTTAGTCCGTTTGCCAGTTCAACTCTGATACAAAACAAATCAAAGAAATAGTTTTCAGTAGAGAAAAACACAGATATTTCTTCAGACTGCTGAACTTACACGGCCAGCGTGGTGTTGTCATAGAGACCTCAAGGTATGGTAAATCAATCCAGTCCAGTCTGACTCAATCACAAGCCAAGAAAGGGCATGTGGAATTAGCCTGCTTTAGCACTGATAATCTCACTTTAAGCTATGGATTATGATCAGGTATTTATCTATACGTGAGCCTTTATCAAGATCACTTAGAAAGTCCTCAGCCCCTTTAATTAAATATACAAAGTTAAAATCAATGAAAGTTAAAATGTTTTGCAAAGCTTAAAAATAAATACTTTTTCATGATTTTTTTTTTCCACATTGAGTTCATACTGTTATGTTGAATGCTCAGATGCCTGTTGTCCTCTGGAGTGGACATGTCTTTAGCTTTCAGGAAACAATCAAATATTTAAAAGAAACACAAATGAAAACATTTTTTATACTCTTTATGAAAAATTAAATCACTCAGGGAGGGGATCTTACAAATGCTGTTATTGTATCCATCAGAGGGTTTACCTACTTTATCATTCAACTCTATGTCAACCTTAAAATTTCTAAATTCGATATGCAATTTCAGTTCAGAGAAACACACCTCGATAATCAGAAGTCATGTTCATGTCTGCAAAAGCTCCTAAACCTTCATGGCAACACTTCTTAGTTTTGTATTTAAAAAAAAAAAAAAAAAAAAACCCTACTCCCTCTCCAAACTCATCCCCCAACAAATATCAGCCCATCATGACAGACTTGGCCTTGTGTGCTTAAGTGCTGTTTCTCTCAACACCCTCCAAAAATAACCAAAATATCCCTTTAAAATCAACCCTGTAGGCTAACAGTACCCCTGCAAAAATATCCTTTGTGCATATTTGAATCAACAACAATGATGAGAAACAGATTCATGATGCAACCTGTCAATAACACGTCCCATAATTCATCGTGGACATAAACAATCAGCCTGTAGAGCGTTACGTTTCACGAGCAACTAGTGAAACTGTCTCTTTAATGTGTTTGCAGGATACACGAGCGCTGGAACGGATCGCTTTGCTCTGGAAATAAATCCATCAACAATCTCTACTGTTTGTTGTTCCAACATTGCATGGCTCCTGCATGAGAATGATAAACACTGCAGCTGTATGACAGAGCGTGGGTGACAGATGCTTTTCAAGATGAAATGCTGGATTTGGCTGCCGTAATTGCCCTGCTGGGTAGCACCGCTGGGAACACAGAGCCAGAAAATATGTACGAGAGGAAGAACTGTCCTCACAGAAGAAGAGATACACATTTTAATTCAAGAAATTGTCTGTAACTTTAAGCCTGCTAACACACACATACGGGGCGCCGATTGTTAAGTTGCACACACCACAAATAACATTTATCCGCATTTAGCCCTAAAAAAATCACTTTTTATGCAGATTTAGAGAAATATTTGTAAAACTATTTGCCAAATATTATATATAAATGTTGAATGGTTAATCTAAATAGTAAATGTTTTATCTTGATGTTAAATGTCTTATAGAAATGTTGTATAAAAAATGACCCAAGTCTTTATGCTTAGCCACATTTCTAAAATTCCAAAAGTTACTTTACATTCTAAATATTTATTTAAGATTCCTAAATATTTGCTGAGATTTTTAATCATTAAGTTACGATTTCAAAATGTCAAGCAAAGATTGCTAAATATTTAGTCAGATTTCTACATATTAAGTCACAATTTCTAAATATTTAGTCTGATTTCTAAATCTTAAGCAAAGATTTCCAACTATTTGCTAAGATTACTGAATATGAAGTCAAGATTTCTAAATCTTGAATTAAAATTTCTAAACATTTAGTCACAATTTCTATTTAGTCAGTTTTCTGAATATTTAGTCACAATTTCTTCATATTTAGTCACAATTTCTTAATATTTAGTCAGATTTCTAAATATTTGGTCTGATTTCTAAATCTTAGGCAAAGATTTTCTAACTATTTGCTAAGATTACTGAATGTGAAGTCAATATTTCTGAATCTTGAGGTAAGATTTCTAAATATTTACCCCAAAAAAAGTTTTCCATTTTTTTCTTCAAATATTTGTAACAGAACATTCAACATAAAAAAGAGAGAAATTAATGTAAACATAACTATTTTTTGTTTGACTTCCTTTCTTTCTTTTTTTTTGGTAATTTCATGAAAAATCTTTTTTTAATGCTTTGCGAAACATTTTGACTCTCTGTCATCCATTTTAACACTGAAAAATGTCTAGTTATTATGCTGTTTTACCCTCAAATGTTTGTCTATAACTTTTTTTTTTTTAAATATATATGTTTGGAAAAAGAATTGAAAACATTTTTTCAGGCCCTAAGAAGAATAAAAATATCCTGACACAGGCTAATATGAATTTCCACCACATGAACCATTGAATTTAGAAGTAAATACATTTTAAATAGGTGTCCACTGTAGTGACCACTATGCACCACAGGGTTCAGCTAATATGCAAATTCACACCCCCCCCTCCCTGATAGAAGTATCAAATGAATAGTTCAAAGAAAAATCAAATCAGTAGCAAATTTTGTTTCCTTGAACTTTTATTCTAGTACTTCCGGCAGGTGGGAGTGTGAATTTGCATATTACCTAAATATTTATTGGAAATCATACCTTAAGACTTAGATTTCTTGACCTCATATATAGAAATCTAAGCAAATATTTTGAAGTCTTTGCTCAAGATTAGAAATCTTGATTTAATAATTAGAAATCTTAACAAATATTTAAAAATATTAATAAATTCTTAGAAATCTTTGCAAAAGATTTTTGAAATCTTAGATAAATATGAAGTCTTGGCTAAATATTTAGAATCAGTGCATTTATTTACAACATTTACATAAAACATTTAACAATTATATATGATATGCAACAAATGTATTTCACAAATATTTCTCTAAATCTGAATTAAAATGTATGTTTTGGGACTAAATGTGGAGAAATGTTGTTGTTATTTGTAGTGTGTGCATCTTTACAAATGCCGCCCCGTACACACACATACAGTGTGGCTGGCTCCCTGAGTGTCACCATAAATAGAAACACACATTAAGCATATGCCGCGCTTGATAACGTACAAAGGTGATGTAAACAGATGCATCAATAAATGTATGAAGTATAAACAATGATGTCTGATGTTACATAAGTGAATATGTAAATACAAGAACCTGAAGGCAAACACACACTGATGTATCTGATGGAAACAGCCTGACAGGAGACAGAGACTGAGGTGATGAACCAAACTTATCATCCATGCAATCCAAGCTCATTATCCAGTCTGTTTGCACAGTGAGGCTGTGAACTCAAGTGTCAGGGTGAATAAAAAGTTAAACCACGCTTGTCAGGCTCAGCCATTCATGATGAAGTTTACATTAGCATAGCACAGTTTCTGAGTAAAAAGGATCTGTCAGCTTCTCCTGAGGCCCCCAAAGGTCCTCAGTGAGAGCCAAATGAGATGCAGGGCTAAACACGAAACACAACTCTTGGTGGATTTGCAGCCTGACTTTCCTGTAGAGGTGAGTTCTTTTTATGCAAAGCTGCAAAGTCAAATCAAAAACCCCAAACTTGCCAGGATATTGATGAGCTTGTAGAAACATCCTGTTTGTCCTCTCTGCTAACACTCGCCAAAGGACTGCTGCCAAGAAACATGTCTTTCTTTCTTAAAGAGGGGCTATTATGCTTCACCATATTGTAAACATGGATATAAAGTAAAAATCTTGGATGTTCAGACTAACAAGTGCAGTTGTGAAACCTCTACATTATTATTAATATATATATATAATTTTTTTTTTTAAATCTCTGAGTCTGTGAACCAGTCAAAACAGTTCATTTTGAAAATCAATGAAATCTTCCAAGGATATCCTCAATACTTGCAGGATTGAGGAGGTCATCAGACATGGCTCTACTAGATATTTCCTTACACATTAGAAGGGCGGACCTTAAACACTAAGGTGTACCCACAATCCCCCCCCAACAGGCCTCCAGAGGGCTGACCAATCAGACGGAAGGGGGTTGTTGTGAGAGGAACCTAGAGCTGGGCAATATGGCAAAAAAATTATCACAATATATTTTTTTATTTCATGTGATCTCAATTGCTATCAGGATTTCCTATATTATTTTTAGACTAAAAGTGTCAAGCATCTGTACTGAAAACTACAGAAACCAGAGGTAAGTTCAACATTTCATTGACATACAAAGCAAATAACAAAGCAAACATTTTTGCAGGTGTGCAAGACCAAGAATTTGCCCCCTTGGAAATATTGAAGACTCCTTAAAATGTTAACATTATTATAAATAAAAAGACATTGTGCAGTGTGTTTCACTGCCCTCAGCCCCATGTTTAGCTCCACATTTGGTCATTTGTTTTACTTCTCTGGCAACCTACAAACAGGAGTGGGGCAGGCAAAGGTTGACTCTGATTGGCTGTTATCACACACATTCCTGTATATGCTCACAGCTGATTAGCGTAATTAATCTAAAATTTATCACAATCACGAAAAAGCCCGGGAGAAGCCTTAAAGAGACAGCAGCACAGACAGGGGCTGAGATTGGGGTTTTTTTTAAAACACCAGTATCAGAAAAACAGGGATTTATTGAGCTAAAAATTGTGTAAATCTGCTACAAGGGAGCCAAAGTGAAAAAGGGCACAATACACTCTCTTTACATTTTAGCTGATGCAGCTCATGGCAGACCTTGACCTTCTGTCAAGATATAAAGATGTGAGTCTGTATTACCCCTCTAGATCACTGGGCTCCCAGCATGCATCCTGCCCTCTGGTCTCTAAAAGTACTATGGGAGGTCAAGCCCATAGTATCAGGCTCCTCTTTTTTAAAATCATCATCCAGTCAGTATCCAGGAGGCAGACACATTCTCTATTTTCAGGAGCAGACTTCAAACTTTTCTTTTTTGACAAAACTTGTAGTAAGAGCTGGATCAGGTCTGAACCAGCTCCTAGTTACAGCCAGTTATAGGCTCAGGCTGACACACTGAGCACCTCAGTGCCTGTTTCCCTCTCTCCTCTATCTATCTGTCACTAACTTTAAATCAGGATGTCCTATTAAAGTCACAGATCATAGATCTCTCTGGGAGTCTCTGAGCTTGTCTTGTAGGTTTTTCTGGATTGTTGCTGTAGACAACCTGCTGCTGTGGACCTGCCAGACTCCAACTGTTATGGCTTTTACAGTTTCGCCCATAATCATCACTCCAACGCCAAACTACAGGCTCTGTCCATCTTTCCGTCGCTCTCTCTCTCTCTCTTTTTCTCTTTCGTCGAACTTAAATGCCGTAGAATTCATACCAGGCCTATAGATATAACTGTAGAAGCCGTATACATGACAATGGTTAGGAGGCCAAAGCAGAGGTGAGCTGATCATCAGCAGATATGTAGAATACCTCTTTGCTTATCCTAGAAATGGTGCAACTGATGCACATTTTCTCAAAAGGCAGTCAGTACATCCAGCAGCATAAGCAAAACATGGTTGTCTGCTGTTGTTGTTGTTGTTGTTGCAGTTGTTTAGTTTAGTTTAATTTATTGGTTTCTATATACAGAGACAATGCACATTGATGAACATTCCTGTAAATATGTTGGTTTAGCCAAGTTGGTTAATTTTCAACCGTAGTCTCTGGGGCAGGTGACATGAGCACTACATAGTTAAAATGAATTTAAAAAAAAAAGCAGTACAAAAGCTAATTTTAAAATTAATTGCAATACATTAAAAATATGCAATAAAAATCAAATACATTACATTTTCAGAGTAAGTGGTCACACTCTTGACCATCTGTTAACCACAGTTGTAAATTTCTTTTAAAGAAAGGTAAGTTTGAAGCTCCCTGAGCTGAGCTGGAAGAGTACTCCAGGTCTGAGTAGCTCTCACTGAAAAGGCTGCCTGACCCAAAGTGGTCCCTCTGGTTGGAACAACACAGTCCCCTCTGCTGACAGACCTGGTGCCTGTCAGTAGATGTTTTCTGCTTTATAGAAGCAACAAAGGGGGGAGTTGGTAAACTATGTAAGATCTTAGGTGAGACAGGCGTCTTTAAATTTAACACAATTCTCCCAGCTCAGTAAGTTCTGGTTTTTAATGCTGCGACAATGATGATGGGTATTTGTCTTCCTGTCCAGTACTTTCACAGCCTGATGGTAAACTGTGTATACAGGTTTTAGTGATGTTGAAGAGGCCTGTGCCCAACTAGTAAGACAGCATGACAAATGTGACATGATGGCGGCATTGAAATACATAACAGCTGCTTTTGTTGTCAAAGAGTTTCTGATGTAACGAAAATAGGATAAGTGAAACTTTGCTGTGTTCACTACTGATTTAATTTGTTTTTTAAATGTAAGATTTGAATCAATTCTTATCCTAAGATATCTAAATTTGGACACAACTGTTGTTGTTGTTATCCAGGTTCCTGTTTGGCCATGCCGCAATGAAAGTGAGCATAACGTCAGCGTTTCCACTGAAAACTCTTGTTTGCCTTTTACATAGCAACAGTGAAACAGTGCTACAGAGAAATTCTGGAGACCGTTTTCAAAAGTTTGTGTTTTAGGTCAGCTAGAACGCCATTTCCAACGCCAAACCAGAGGCTGAAATGAAACGATACTTTTGTGTTTCACCCCAAAACAGCTAAACAGAGGTGCTTGACGAACCATGAGACTGGTTCTGTCTGAGATCTCTGCCTAATAAAGGGGAAGTTGTTTTTCTCCATTGTAACTTGCTGCAAAGTGCTGTGCTCATGGTGGGTTAAGATGAGATCAGACTTTTTATCTTGTCTTGAGGTTGGGTCTTGTCTATCGATTTTATTAACAAAATGAAAATGAATTGAAATTTCGTTAAAATGACATTTTATTAACTTTGACAGCTCTTAGTGTTTTTGGAAAGTTTCTGAAAGATAGCGCTTGTAATGATTCAGCACCATATAAATGAATACTGATTGAGACAGGAAGGCTTCATGGAAGAATTCTGACAAACAGTTTTATAATTTAAGACGTTCAACAATAGCTAATATAATATATAATGTAATTCTGAAATTTCCCTTCTGGAATAGATAAAGTATTCTTATTTTTGTTCATTAATTTCAAATAATAATAATAAAAAAGGTATTAAAGATGGTCAATGCCATGCATCATCTATTCATTTAATATCTTTACCACTCTACCTATCAGAGTCACAGGCCTGGAGTCTATCCCAGCTGTTATTGGGCACAAGGTAGAGTACAACTGGACAGGTCACCAGCCTATCACAGGGCTCACACACAGAGACACCGACAGGAAATCAAGAGACATCACTCCACCTGAGGACCATGTTTTTAGACAGTGGGAGGAAGCCGAAGAGAACCCACGCCCACTCCAACTAGGAACCATCTTGCTGTGAGGCAGAAGCTCTAACCACTGCACCACCATGCCGCCCGACCAAACAACAGTGATGGATATAATGAGCGCTTCCTTTGTTCAGCAGCTTTTCTACTTCACGCACATGAGAATTTGAGCTTAACATATACCAGTGTGTTAGGAAAGGACGAGCGCTTTGTGAAGAGACCCACCCACTAATGATTAATCACCTACTACCTGGAGCCTCAAGTCCTAAACCCAGAGTCTGGAGACAGATGGACTGCAAAACTCTGTCACAGGTGTTTCATCAAGTTCGCCCCACGAGGCTTTACAGTAAGCCCCGGTGTCTCAGAACCTCCCAGCTCTAAGCCAGGTCTCACCGTCCATCATTTCCTCAATTAACACCCCAAATTACAACCCAACCCAGTCAGTATTGTCACTTTCAGCTGACCCAGGCTTTGACCATGTAAGCCCCACTATCTAACCCACCTAAAACTGCACCAAGCCCAGAAACCCAGCAAAAATTTAGCTCCAAAGTTGTGATATTTCTCCTCAACGTGACTAGTTCTGAATCAGCCGAAATGATTTCAGCAAAGTTTGACCACTTTCATTGTGACCCTGAGTCAGCGTGACATGCTGCTCTTTAATCCCATTATTTACCTGGAGAGAGTTTTCACAGTGCTGGTTATCTAACACTGAACTTAACGATTCTTCCAGGAGGATCTGTGTGGATAAAATGTCTTCATCTCCTCTATCGGGGCTGGATCTTTCTCTGTTTAACACACTTTCACTTCCATCAAGTGATGATAGAGATTTTCTGTTCATGGAGCAGTATGAACCAAGGCCCCAGCACCTCATCACGACAGCCTGCCCACTGCATCAGCGCTCTCACCACTCGTAGGTATATGGCTCTCGTCACCATAGCAACCATTGCACAATGTATTCAGTGCTTGGTAACCGGCACAAGTGTAGGCTGTGGAAAACAGGTTGCTTTTCTATTACCTTTTAGTGAAAAACATGGTGCATAATGCCAGAAGAGGATTTTTTTAATGCTGTTTATTGTCCTGAATACACACTCACACACGTAAAACATGCAACCTGGTTGTCGCCTTAGTGTTTAACTGCTGAGCTCATCGTCCATTCACAGCGTTCACCTCTGTGAAGAGATCCACTCTGAGCTGCCTCTCAGAGATTACACAACACCCAGAGACGATCTGCATCACTTTTTCTGACATATAAAAAATACATTTGAAGCATGAAATTAAATAATTAACTCAAGTGCATATTAATAGTACATTTAAAAGTTTTCATCCAAACTTTCCTACAGTTTCCACAGCCTGCAGGAAATCTGTAGATGGATTTCATCATCACATCAGATAGTGTTATATAAGTGTGAAGGAGAGGGTTATCGACATAAGGCCACAGTAACAGGCGTCAGGCGATGCCTGCGCATGCAGACTGTCACATATTCCTCCTGTTGGTTCTGTCCTCTTTCCATTATTTTACTGTTTTTTCTGACTGAACTTGTCAGATTTTCTGGGCAGATTCTTTTAAGTGTGCCATCTTTAGGTGAGGAGTTAGAGGGAGTTGAAGTCTGTCTTTACTGTGGAATCCCAACTTTAACTCACTTCTTTTGCTGTTGTTGGTGAAGATGCAGTAACATTGCTTTGTCTACATCATAGATACAGCCTTAGTGACATCACCCATTTGATTCTGATTAGGAGTTTCAAAACCTAACGTTGCTGGATGAACTTTTTTTTTTTCAACGAGTGGATTTGTTGAGCTCAATCCAAACCATGACTCTCCCGGCACAATACATATGTTAGGACAAACCATCAACCTCCAGCCATGAGAAATGAAGTCTATACAGAAATGCTAAAAAGTGCAGTTTCTCGTTCATCCACTTTGAAATACCAGACCCACAAATAAACCAAGTCAAGAAAGTAGATCTTTACATCACAAATACACATACTGACAGCTGCAAGGGGTCTCAAGCTCACAGCCCACCACTTCATATCAATTCATAGTGAAATCTGACCCGTTATGTTCAAGCCCAGTCTGCTGTCAGGACCAGGGAAGACATTTCTGAGTTGACTCTAAACGCAGCATAACCAGCACTGAATCCAAACTCGAAAAACTAACCTTTTTCATGCTGCCAACATCCTCACAACATTAAAAGTCTCTTTCAAAAGGCCAAAAGAAAGGTTGATGTCTGTCACAGAGTGTTAACCATGGACTGTATAATCAGTGGACAACATGACTCTGCTATAACTGAGGTCTCCACAAAAACTGTTCCCCCTAGTGGCTAGGTCAAAATCTCTGTCTTCCAATGCATTCCAGATGAGAGGTGGTAAAACTTAAAAAAATTATTACACCTCGTAGAAATGTGTCTCATATCCTTACGCTGTGGTGATATGAAGATGTCATTTGGTTGCTTTGTGTTCAAGTTCTCTTTTTTTCTGGGGAGTTGGTTTTTTATTAATCCAGGTTATTAATTTCATTTTACAATAATTGACAGCTGCCGTATGCGTGTAGTTTTTATCGGGGCTACAAGAAACTTCGGGAAAGAGAGCCAAAAAAGAGATGAGACCTTCGAAAGAAAAAATATATATGTTTTTTGCTTTTTTTGTTACCTAGCTCCACCCAAAGCCTCAAGTGCACAGGCTCTGGATGCACAATGACAGTTCCTGTAACAAAGTTCTTTTGGCTTCAAAACCATGCAACGGTAAAAGGCAGACCCACGCTGTCTATTTGATAAACAGTTTACGGTGTTTACGGGAAATGAAAGAATGATTCAAGGGGGATAACACCTGTCTCATATGCAAAGATTGAAAGGGGGTATACCTCACGCGGCATTATTCAATTAAACGTGGAGTAACTTGTAAAGGGAGATGAGCGGACACAATGAGCTGCACAGCTAAAGAAAGAGCTGTCTACAACACAAAAACTGTATTAAAGAGATCAAGAAAGAGGACAAATCAAAGAACAGGAGTAGACAGAAATTACCATCTTCAAGACGCACTGAGGGTTAGTGATGGGAAGTTCAGCTCTTTTCTGAGAGCCGGCTCTTTCGGCCCCTGAATGGTTCTTAATCAAATGTTATTTGTAGCTTCATGTTTTAGCCTAACCTGGAAAATATGACCAATTTGTGTACTGATAAACCCTATTTTTTCATTCCACTTTTTTTAAGTCTCATGATTGCTTTATTTTTAGTATTTGTTCTGCGACAAAAACAGGCATTTTTACTGTGTTAAATACTTTAATCAAACTTTTTTTGCACTAAAACAAATGAATCAAACACTGCACCCAAACCCACAGAACAGAAACAGAACCAAACTGGGTATTCAAACGGTATCATGTCTGTAAACTGCTGCCAGATGCTGCTTTTGTTTGCAGGTGTCTCATATTTGAATGTTTTTGCAACCTGACACACTCTCCTCTTCATCACTATCTGTTATCTAACTCACTGAGTGGGGACAAGACGCCATAACTGACTGAGTGTCCCCCTCTCTGTGATCACTTAATGATATAATCCTATGTCCCCACCTGTGATTGGCTGCATAGCTGCCATGCTGTCATGCTGTCGATCAAACAAAGTCCTGCCATGAGCGAAGCTTGAATGAGAGCTGAGCAGTGAAAGGGAAAAGTTGGGAGTCGTCTCCTGCTTAATGGGAGTCTGCTCTTTTGATTCAGCACTGGCTCTTAGAGCTGCATCTTTTGAGTGTGAAACATCACGACTGAGGGTTTGAGCTGCCATCTCTCTCAGAGCAAATGTGGCCCAGCTGTCTGAGAAGAAGAGCTTTCAGGTGTCAGCAAGCATTCAGCAAGAAAAGACAAATATGACTGCAAAGTAGCACATGTTGAGAGGTACAGCTGTTCAAACTATTTCTTTCATTTCGTGAGGAACACCTGAAGTGGCGTCCTTTGTGATAAGATTGGATGCTCTGTGGCCCTTTGGTAAAGATGCCTACCTGTCAATCCAGTCAAACCTAACCGTATAACTTGTAAGTTTAACAACTTTGAAAACAACTAGTGACAAAAAAATGTCAACCCCCAGCTCTACTTTTAGCATGGTGTGTTTGTGTAGTCTTGTCTCTCTTCAGCCAGCCTCTAGTGGACACTTGATGAACTGCAGTTTTCATCACTTCAGCACTGACTTCACATTTTTTTGGCCAGAGGTTGCTGTTATGTTTGGTTTATGTTGTGCTGAAGCTATGCTGGCTCATTGGCCAAACTGCTGGAGATCCTGCAGAACTCAGGGTCATTTAACCCTTTAAGTGTCAAAGTTGCAAAACTGTGACAAGCAACATTGCTGAATTTAACAAACCATAGCTGCAAATATGGTGCCTCATGTAGTTAGTACTTTACACCAGGAGATAGTGGACATCTGTAACTTCAATCTGTGCACAATTTTTGGGCGTGTTTCTATTCAAAATTTTGGAGTTTATACAGTTTGATACCGCCCCCGATCAAAGATATTAGAACACATCGGAGAGCAAGAAAGCAAATTTTAGCGAGAGGTCTGTTCACCGTTGATGAAGTACTTCATCAAGTAATATCTGATTCAGATTCTGGGGAGGAATATTCACCCTTTGATGAAGATGTTTAGTCATCAAGTGAGAGAGATGTGACTCTGCTCCTATATGTAGCAGCAGAGAGTCTGTTCACAGTCAACAAGTGGCACATACAGGAGCGGATGCTTTGCTTTACAGTGTCGGGGGTGGGTGTAGCAGGGGGCGTCAAAACACTGCTAATGGTGAGGAGGGTAGTAGGGATGTGAAAAAAAAAGCAGATACAGCAGCAGACGTGGTAGAAACTATGTGAAGGGGTGAAAGGAGGTAAAAATTATGAGGGAAGAGATCTGGTGCAAGACGACAGGGGCTTATGGAGACGAGCTCTAACCTGTTTCCTCTCTTTCTCATCGTGGACGATGTAAGATCTCACCTAACTAAATTCGACAAACCAGGATAAACAATGAGATCAACTGACATGAGAGCTTTCTGTTACTCTGATATTCGAACTTCACTGTGTACAAAGGAAACTGTAATGACCAAATTTCCCTAGTGATAAATAAAGTATTTCTGATTTATTTTGAACTGGCTGTAGGTGTTTGAGGTCTGACTGCAGGGTTCCAACAACACGCTCCAATCAACACCTACGACCCAACACTCAGCCTTCTGACTTGACCCTCCATACTGTGACCCGCCTCTGAGAACCAAAACATCCAGAGCACTCAACAAACAGAATAATCTAAAGTAATGAGCGACTGGAAGGTGATAGAGGAAGTCATCCTACCTGTTCTTTGATCTCCTGCAGCTTGTTGCTTTGTTCCCTGATGTCGTGGAGGAGCTGCAGGGCCTTATCGTCCTCCTGTGACACCTCCATTCGAGCCTGCTCCAAGCTGCGCTTCAGACTCTGACACCAAGAAATGAACAAGCAGCTCCATCAGCTCATACTGTGAGATCTACCACCACGAGCTAAAAACTGCATATTTTACATAATCGTCCTTTTACTTCATGCTTGTTTTGGTCTGTTATGCACAGAGAGGTGTTGATAGTTTTTACTCACACTGCATTCTGTGATGTAAGTTGCCAGGTCCTGCTCCAGGATGGTCCTCTGGGTCTCTGAGGCCTTCAGCTCTATATCCTTCTGCTGCAGCACTGACTCAAGGTCAGACATCTTCCTCTGGACGAGAGAGATTTCCTGCTCAACCTGGAACGAGAGCAGAGCGTGGATCCAGATCTCTGACATGTTAGGAAGCTTCAGGAGTCGTCAGGGCCACAAAGACACAGAGCTTTGTTTGTCATCGGGTCTCTAAAAACCTCACAGCTCTCTCAGTACACCTCCAATTCTGTTTGATTTATTGATGAACATAAAATTATATTAACACATATATGAAGACATCAAAATGTGAACAATCACAAACGTGAACAAAAAGCTGGGACTCATAAATATCTGATGATCAGTGAGATACAAAGTGATGAATAATTAGAGAAAGAAGAAATTTCTCTGGCTTTGTGAAGAACAGTTTTTGTCTCCTTCTGTGGTGAAATCTTCTCCCAGAAGGATACGATTTTTATTTGAGACAATTAAAACTTTTCATTTTTCAGAACTTGGGAAAAAAACAATGAACTGAATCAGAAAAAAAAGAAAAGTACTGAGAAAATAAAATGTGGCTTTGTTACCTGTGTCTCCTCTTTCTTCTTTTTTCATTCTTGCTTCCATTTTGTTTTTGTTTTTTCCTTTTATACAGTAAATTCTTTTTTTGTCTTGCCTCTCCTCATTTCTTTCAATTCTTTCTCCTCCTGAGTTGATTGTTTTGATTCTCTTTTTCATTTTCCTTTCTTTCTCTTATTTATTTTTCCATCTGATCTATCTGTCTTTTGTTTCCCTTTTCATGTATTTCTTTCTTCCCTCTCTTTCCTTTTCATTCCTTTCTTCTTCCTTTTTCTCTCCTTACTTTTGCCTTTGTTCTGCCCTTCTTCTTTCCTTTCTCTTCTTTCTTTTTCATTTTTCATTGTGCCCTTTTTCATATCTTCATCTAATCTACTTTGTTTTTTCTCTTAAATGGTTTTCATGGTTTTTCATTCTGTCTTTTTTCCTATGACCGTCTGTATTTCGTCCTTTCTTTTGATCTTCATCCTTTATTTTTCTTTTTCCCCATTTTCCCTTAAACTCTTTTTTCTATCTTTCTTTCTTTCTCCTTCTTTTGATCTTCATCCTTTTCTTTCTTTGTTTTCCCTAAAAGCCTTTTTCTTTCTTTCTTTCTTTCTTTTATTCTCATTCTGCCTCTTTCTTTTTTGCTTTCCTTTTTTCTTTTTTCCTTCTTTCTTTCCTCTTTGTTCCCTTTTCTTTTCATTCTTCATTCCTTTTTTCTTCCTTTATTTTTCCTCTTTCTCCTTCATCTTTCATTCTGCCTTTTTCTTCCCTCTTTTTTATTTTTCATTCTCCTTTTTCATATCTTCATCTTATTTACTTTGTTTTCTCTCTTTCCTGGTTTTCCTCCCATTCTGTCTTTTTTTTTCCTTTGAGCTTCTTGCTCCCTTTCTTACTTTTGATCTTCATCCTTCTCTTCTTTCTTCATTTTTCCATGTTTTCCCTTAAAGTCTTTTCTCTTTTTCTTTCTTTCTTTCTCTTTCTAACTGTATATTTCTCTTTGTATATGTGTGTATATGCTTGTGTGAGTGTGTGTGTGTGTGTGTGTGTGTGTGTGTGTGACATATCATTTCTACACATTGTGTCACAGTTGCAGCTCTGACTCAGACAGAAGCAGACACATGTGAACAAAAGTCTTCATCAAACTCTGCCTGTGGCTCCACGTCGTTGAGAAATCTAACAGTTAATCAATCAGAATCACTTCATGAGCAACACATCGAGCTTCAAGAGACAAACTACAGTCATTTCTGTTTCATCGACCGCCTCAGTGGAAGCTTTGTGAGTGTGTGGATCATTTCAAGCTCCTGCTGTTTCCACATCTTTATATTTCAATCTATACACAAGCACGTGCTGATGACTTGAAATCAGGCTGATGATTAAAAAGAAAACAAGTCTGTCACATGAAGACTCTTGGTAAATTAATCTGATTCAGACTTAACACTTTTTTTGTGGTTTTAAAGTGTGCATCATTCTCACGTTATTTCAGATCACCTCTGTGCCTCACACTCTTTTCTTAGACTTTGACTCGTAAAGTCATCCAAGGTGTGAAAAACACACACACACGAGTGAAGTGAGTGTAAAGAGCTTTACCAGAAGGACAGATCCACGATCACTAATAGTCAGAGGGTGACTGAGTTTACTGAAACACACACACACACACACACACACACACACACACACACACGCTCAGCCAGAGTGTGAAGGCGAAACAACAAACAGTTGGCTGATTGAGCTCACTCAGGAAGCCTTACCCTGTGAAGAGTAATACCTGTGACATGTGTCCGGCAGTTCTGGCTGATCTGACTTTAAGGTGGTGTTTTCAGATAAGGTGGTGTGATCCGAAGAGATGGTGGATGGAGTCACAGATCTGCAGAGGTGGAGACCGTGGATGGAGGGAGGAGGATAAAGACAAGGAGAGAAAGTGATCAGTATGTATAAACGACTCTAACTTACCTTTCTAAATCACTCAGATGGCTTAGAACAGCATGTAATAGAAAGAATTACTTTTTAAAATCTTTTATCTTTTTGTTACGCAAATCAGGCACACTAAATCAAATTACACGCTATCAAAAGTGGGTATTTTCATGATTATTCTCTCAGAGGAAATTTGCCCTTATTAGATGTGTTCCAGTGATACTGGCTCTAATAGCCGGGACAACAAACAAACAAACATCAAAACCCTGAAAGAACAGAGAGCTGCATTAGATAACAGAGTACTGCTCCAGCCTTTTATTCATTCCCCTCATCACACACAGATGATGTTCACAGTTAAGATATTCTGTATACCACAGGAGATCCATAATGTGCAAACCAAATATGTGCTCACATCCTGGCTCTGCAGGCTCTAAAAATAGCTCGCTCGTGTTCCTACAACAGCCTCTTTTACCACCACTGGATATATTTGGCAGTTTTTGTGATCAAGCAGCAGGCAGGAGGATGAGCGACAAAGGGAGAATGTCTATTAAAAGCAGAGCTTCACCTCCCACTCCTCCCTACAGTAAAATGCTGAAAACAAGCTCGGCTAATTCAAGGATCGCGAGGTGTTTTCACTGCTGCATGAATATGTTTGTGTGAAGTGTCGGTTTTTATCTTCTTTCAAATGTGTGTGTGTGACCAACAGGAAACAACCATCAGACTGCTGCCCAGAGGATCAAATACATTATGTAGAGGTGAATGTTAATGGAAGAGTGTTTGGTGGAGTTCTCACGCTCTTAGACTCAGATTGAGGTGATTTGAGTTTACTCCATGGAGTAAACTCAAAGAGGCAGTGGTGCACCACTGCCTCTGAAAGTCATCTGAGATGTGAGATGTGGTCATGACGTAGAACGTTGAAGTTAGCTCGCCTCGTCACATGATGAAACACACGCCTATCATTAAAACATGTTCCTGCTGCTGCCTTTAACAATGTGTCAAATATTCTGTTTGTATTTTGCTCTGAACAGTGGCATACACAGACTTTATAAAAGGAGGGGGTGAAAGATGAAAGAGCAAAAACAGTGAGTTTTTTCCTCCAAATAGGGCTTTAACCAGCAAAGAGGGCACTTGAGTGTGTTTCTGCCAACCAAGAGGCCAAGTCATCATATTTCTAACACAGGGGCACTTTGGGGTGTGTTTTGGCTCCCAGGAGGACAGTGCAGAGTTTTTTGGCTCTAAAGACCAAAATTGAGTGTGTTTTGGCCCCTAAGAGGGAAGTTCAGTTTGTTTTGGCTCCCATAAGGCAGTCTAGCTTTTGTTTTGACCCCAAAAGGACACTCTGGGTGTGTTTTGAGTCCCAAGAGGGATGTTTAGTGTGTTTTGGCCCCCAAAAGACACTCTAGCATATGTTTTGACTCCCAAAAGTGCACTCTGGAGTGTGTTTTGGCACCCAAGAGGGCAGTTAAGTGTGTTCTGGCTCCTATAAGGACTCTAGAGTGTGTGTTTTGGCTCCAAAAGGGAAGTGAAGAGTGTTTTTTGCTCCACAGACTGAAAATTGAGCGTGTTTGGTCTCCGAGAGGGAAGTTCAGTGTGTTTTGGCTCCCAAAGGACACTCTGGCATGTGATTTGATCTCAAAGTGGGAAGTTCAGTTTGTTGTTCCTCCTAAAAGAACATTCTAGCTTTTGTTTTGACTCCCAAGAGGACAGTTTAGTGTGTTTTGGCTGCTAAAAAAGGCACACTAGTATGTGTTTTGGCTCCCAAAGGCCACTCCAGAGTGTGTTTTGGCCCCCAGGAGGACAGTTTTGTGTGTTTTTGTGCCAAAAAGGGCTCTTTAGTGTGTTTTGGCCTCCAAGAGGGCAGTTTTTTTTAGCTTGGGCTCCAAAAGGGCACTCCAGCATGTGTTTTGGTTCCCAAGTGAGCAGTTAAGTGTGTTTTACCACCCAAAAAGGCGCTTTACCATTTTTTTTGCTCTCAAGTAGAAATTTCAGTGTGTTGGCTTCCAAGAAGGCAGTTTACCAATTTTTAACCAGCCAAGGGGACACTTGAGCAGATGTTTTGGCTCCCAAGAGGATACGTTGGTGTGTATTTCGGCTCCAAAGAAGGCAGTGTGGTGTGTTTTGGCTCCAAAGAGGGCAGTGTGGTGTGTTTTGGCTCCAAAGAGGGCAGTGTGGTGTGTTTTGGCCCACAAAGGGAAAGTTTAACAAGGTTTCACCTGCCATGAGGGTGATATAGTGTGACTCCCAGGGGCATATTTGGTTGTGTTGTGTCTACTAAGCTAAAACTTCAATCATGTTTTTATCATTCAAAATGGATATTCAGTGTGTCTTGTTGACCAGGAGTGCACTTCAGCATTTGTTCTGGCTCCCAAAAGAACATTTTTTCCATCTCTGACCAGCCAACACTGCAGTATTGTGTGTAATTAGCTTCAACATTTGGGCCATGACTGGGGGCAACTTTCCCCCTCCCCCATTGTTAAATGGTGCCTAGAGCTGGTGATACAGTTGGTGTTTCATTGTTCAATATTAAATTGATTTGTTTTAAAGATTTCAGTGCACCTTTTACATTTTCTTTTTACACATAAGCGATATTTTTTAAATCTAAAATGTAATCAATTATGGTTGTGTTAAACAAGTTCATGCCAAAGGGAAATTGCTTACAGTTGAGAAATTGCTGTTATCCGTTTGCAGGAACAGTTTAAATCAAATGAATGCATTTCAATCAAAATAAAACTCAGTTGAATGCTGAGCAGTTTTTGATTCAAAGAATATTTACTCTTCAAACTAAAAAACAAATGCTATGCCAAAATCAATAGATTTTGTACAAATAAAAGAAAATTGAAGATTTGAGGAGTTCTGAAATACTTAAGTATTCTCTCTGCAGTCAGTTTTTGCAACAAGTTTCCATATTTTCAGATTTGAACAAGACTGTACAGATAACTCTAAGGCCAAATAAAGGTTTGTGGCTATGCTTGAGGGAGACAGAGCCAAGTGACCTCCATCTTAACCTGGGTGAAGCTGGGTTGAGTTCAAGATTTCCAGTACGGCCCCCACCTACTGTGGGCTTCAGTTCTTTGTATCAGAGAAAACATGTGACGTCATTAGCATGTGTTATACAGTTTATGCTAAACACCAGCAAATGAATCCTATACTTTTCCTTCTACAGACATGATTTATTGATGTATGTATCCTAACAACAGAGGCTTTCTTTAATAGTAAGCCATTAGTAAAGTTGGTGGTGCCATCTTAGCATGAAGCAGCAAATCAGACTCAAATCCGTCTTTCTTCTTTGTAGACCCATGTGCTAGCTCACTGTTCATAAAGGCTGAGTAACTGTCTGTGCAGCTGGGACCCTCCTCTGCAATAATGAGTTCACTGAGAGCACTAACTTATAACTATTCTCTATAAAGCTCATGACAACAGCAAGAAAGAAGGACAATCCTAAAACACAAAAATCAACCCATATTTCAGCTTATTTTACAACTTAAGACAGTTCCAGTACCTGGAATTGGAAATATTTCTGTGGCTTGTTTTTATGAGCTGACAAATAACCAAGCAGAAACATTTAGTGAAGAACATTGGCTTCCAACTCTGTTGAGGGCTCTTTCTTGTGGGTTGAATAATGTGAGCTGGGCTGTGAGTCATAGTTGTTGAAGAGGAGGACAGTGGAGAGAGGTTGCATCCCAGTCATGGTGTTGCTCTACATTCAGTCTGCAGGGTGACCATTGGCCAGAGTTACAGCACTGGGCTGTAGGCAGCAGTGAATCACAGACCTGTTGCTACATTGTAGTGGCACAGAATCTTTCAGTAATATCCTCTCCAAAAACACTTAGAGACCTTTAAATACAAATGTCATAACAACAAATTACTGATGGCACCAGGCTGCAGCGTTTAGATTCTTGCTAGTACAGCCTTACAGGCCTCCACAGTTTGCCTATAACTGCTTTGAAGAGCAGGTAGACTCACCTGGCCAAATGCATAAACACTGAATCTATGCCAAACATCACACTTGCTTCCATTTTTGTTGGTGCCTCCTTTGTTTCTCATGAATTTTGTAAAATTAGACACATTTTCTATGAAGGGAGAGAAGAGCCACCTTAATAAAAAGTCATTTTTCATGATAAATCCCATAAAATAATGAAAATTAAGACATCAATTTACAAGAATTGAGATTTACAGGAATAGAGTCATACATTAACAGGAATGAATTCAAAAATGTATGATAAAAGTAATGAATTTACAATGATAATGTTGTAAATTTGCAAGAATTGAGTCAAAAATTTCAGGAGTATTAAGTCATAAATCAACGAGATTAAAGTCATAAATTTAAAAAGAATAAAGTCATTAATTCACAGGAATAAAATCATAAAAGTTGACTTTACAAGAAAAATGTTGTAAATCTACAAGAATTAAGTCAAAAATTGGATATAGGGTCATAGACTTACAGAAAAAGTCATACATTTAGGAGTATACTGTGGTAAATTTACAATATTACGTCAAAAATTTATGAGAATAACAATTTTGACATAGGAGAACAGTCATAAATTTAAGCGAATAATGCTGTTAATTTATGAGAAATAAGTGGAAAATTGTAAAATAAGTTGAGGATTTAGAGAGAATTGAGCCATAAATTTACAAGAATAATGCTGTAAATTAATGAGAAATAAGTCAAAATTTTATGAGAACTTAGTTGTAGATTCACGAGACTATATTCGTAAATTAACGAGAATGATGTCGTAAATTTTCATTGCCTTGCGAGTAAGGGCTAAATAGTGTCCTGTGAATATTCACATAGTCTAATTTTCTAATGGTTGAATAATATGTTTAAATAGCCCATGTGACTATTTTCCTACTTTGGGTATATTCACCCACCACATGGTGACTGTAGCCCCCCTAAAATCTCTCAATCTAAAAGAAAAAAAGAAGAGAATTAAGACCAGATAACAGTCAAACTGGTGTTTCTCTAAGATTTGGAACCAGAGAGTCTGTTGGTTGTCAAAAGTCTTGAAAACTTTTCCAATAAAAAACAAGTCGTGCAGACTTTGCTCAGCTGAACAAACTTGTGACATGAGTCCAGTGGCCACAGGATGAGGTAGTTGGAAGAAAGGGCAGGGTCCATTTAATTAATCACTGAATAGTTCCTGTTGTTTATTTAACCAAATGTTGGAGAGTTTCCAGTACCTGTTCTATTTTTTATGGGTAGTTCCCAGTGTCTATTTGATTAGTCATTGGATAATTCTTAGTTTCTATTTTATAAATCACTGAATTGTCTCCAGCATCTTTTCAAATCATTATTGAATAGTTCCTGGTGTCTGTTTGATTAGTAGTTGAATTGAAATAGTGTCTATTTGATAAATTGTTGAAAAGTTCCCAGATCTAAACCATTATTCTGTGTCATTGAACAATGACTTTAGTCTATTCAATTAGATATTGAATAGTTCTTGTCCTCTATTTGATTAATTGTTGAAGAGTTCTTGGTGTAACTTCAATCAACCATTCATTAGTTCCCAGTGTCTGTTTGGCCAATGGTTGAGAAAACACTTGGAACTATTGGATCAACCCTTGAATGGTTCCCAGGTTCTATTTGGTCAGTTGTTGAAGAGTTCAGTGTTAATTTGACTAGACATAAAATAGTTCCTGCTGAATATTTGGTCAACCGTTAAAAAGCTCCTAGTTTCTTTTTGAAACAATCATTGAGTTGTACCTGGTGTACACTGAATAGTTCCTAGTGTTAATATATCAAATATTGAATAGTTCCTAGTCTTAGTACATCTATCATTAAATAGTTCCTGGTGTTAATAGATCAATTATTGAATAGTTCCTGGTGTTAAAAGATTAATCATTAAGTAGTTCCTGGTGTTAATAGATTAATTATTGAATAGTTCCTGGTTTTTATTCTATTAGTTTTGATCATTTGATCAACCGTTAAAAAGTTCCTAGTTTCTTTTTGGATCGGTCATTGAAATGTACCTGGTGTACATTGAAAAGTTCCTGGTGTTAATAGATCAATCACTGAATAGTTCCTAGTCTTAGTACATCTATCGTTGAATAGTTCCTAGTGTTAGTACATCTATCGTTGAATAGTTCCTGGTGTTAATGGATCAATCATTGAATAGTTCCTAGTCTTAGTACATCAATCGTTGAATAGTTCCTAGTGTTAGTAGATATATCTCTGAAAAGTTCCTAGTGTTAATAGATCAATCGTTGAATAGTTCCTAGTGTTAGTAGATATATCGCTGAATAGTTCCTGGTGTTAATAGATCAATCATTGAATAGTTCCTAGTCTTAGTACATCTATCGTTGAATGGTTCCTAGTGTTAATAGATCAATGGTGAATGGTACCTGGTGTTAATAGATCTATCGTTGAATAGTTCCTATTGTTAATAGATCAATGGTGAATGGTACCTGGTGTTAATAAATCTATCATTGAAAAGTTCCTGGTGTTAATAGATCAATCCTGGGGTCTATTATATTAATAGTTGGATAGATAATGGTGTTCATTGATTGATCTTTGAATAGTTCCTGGTGCCTTTAACATTAACTGTTGAATAGTTCCTGGTGTCTATTCCATTAGTTTTTTAATATTGTCTGTTATCTGTTTGATTGACCCTTAAAAAGTTCCTTGTGATGTTTGAATGTTTATCATTTCAAGATGTAAACATTTTTCAAGAAGGGGCTTTAAACCTTTTTTTTAGCGAAGACTTCAGTCATACTTTACTACTTTTACTACTCTAATACTTTTTATAACTGTCTGCTGTATCAATTTTTTTTTTTGAGTTTTTGCATTAATTTCATCCAGCTGTAGCACTTTGAGATTGTCAGATGGAAATTGCTTCATAAACACAACATATTTATTATTATTATTATTATTATTATTATTATTATTATTATTATTATTATTATTATTATTATTAGTGTGAATGTGGATATCTGATCTTTGTTCCAGGTGAGTGTGTTTAGTACCTTTAAATGAAGCTACCTGCTGTGTGAAGGTGCTGCAGGTGTTGATTTTCTTCCTCGTGGCCTGATGGATGCACCAGCCTTTCTTTATTTGGAGCCTCTTCAAAGCTTCCTCCACCGTACACTCTGACATTACACAAACAGCTAAAATATCACAATCTACAGGAGCACTCGGTAAAGCACTTGAAATATTCAGTCCATCATTACGAGACAAATCCAGACGACAAATAGGATCTGTGTGGGCTCCACAAGGAGGCTGTTGGGAAAATGACACTTGAGGGTATGGAGCAGAAGAGCCCTCGCTTTCACTCTCATCACAATCCACACTGAGAGGTCTGTTCTGTGGCCTTTTGCTGCACACAGGTATCTCTCACGTCCTCGTACATCAAATACCGGTTTGTTCAGAAAAGGAATACGGTTTAAATAAAACGCCAACACAGTTATGATGATGAATGCATGAAACAGACTTTCATTTTAAACTGAAATCACATTGTTCACCACAAAAATCTAAGTGTAAGCTAATAATGCTCAGTCCAGCTTTTTTTTTTTTTTGGCCTCATCTCACCTGTTCAATCAGCTCAACTGTTTTCTCAATCAACAAAAACTGAAATCCAAGCAAATATTTATGACTCATGTGTAGTGAAAAAAAAATGTTATCAGACTTAATGAGTCACATTCACCTAGAAAGTCAGAGAAAAGGTCTTATTATATGATATTTCAAGACATACATGACACTTGAGTTGTGTGTTAAGATTAAAATCATCTGCCTGTGAGATAAGAAAAATTCACTGGTTGAGTTTCTTGAATCAAAACAAATTCTATACAAAAAAATTTGACAGGTAGATTTTTTTACTCACTTAAAGCAGATTCAGATGTCATTTTTTGCACTTTAGTAACTTGGAATACAACATTTTCTGGATTTGTCAGCTGAATGTGGCTCACGCTGAGTCTGATAGGATGTTTTTTTACTAGAAATGAGACATAAACACTTGCTTGGATTGCAGTTTTTGTGGTGTATTTATTGAATTTTTTCTTCAAAAAGCTTGAAAAGAAGCAGCAAGTTTCCCTCTCCTCTCCTCTCTTCTCTTCTCCTGGCAAACCCTGCTGTTACCATAGAGATACTTCTCTGCAACCACAGTCTTCATCCTGTCATGCTTTCTTCAAGCTGACTTAGTAATTTCTGCACAAATCTTAACCACAGCTGTTACAGAATCATTAAAGGGGGATAAAAAAATCATAAAATCCAGTTGAACTTTGAGCCCAAACTTCCTCAGTGTGCATCATGTTGTTGTAAAAAAGCATGTGGTCCCCTTGTTATGAACATATAGGAACAGTGCAGGGATTGAACGCCACCCCAGGGACTGATAGCCATCTGTATGAGTGTATGCTACAGTAAGCAGAGAGAGGAGCAGAGATGAGCAAACAAAGACACAGCATTTCAGAGTCGTGACCAAGAATAGCGCTCACTCCAGATACAGCTGCTGCATAATCCTGCTGCCATCGTCACTCAGTAAACCCTGAGCTGAAGTGTCAGTCTATCTGTCAGGATATGGTAATAGTTGCAACATTCTCAGGAGCAAAACAGTCACAGAGCAGAGCATAAAGCAGGGATTTCATCCTCTTTCCCCACAGAGAAATCCTCCTCTCTGACAACAGCTGTGTTATTGGGAAGATATCAAAGTACTCACTGAAAGATTGATACAGCTGATGATGAAGCTCCTTAGACGCAGCACCACCTCGTCCAAACAGCCCGTTCATGAGGGGTCTCCCTCGGAAGCCACCAGCCAGAATCAGAGCTTCGCTGGTTCATCAAATTGGGGGATGTCATCCTCACAGGGGAGAGAGTGAAGCCGAGGGGAGAGAGAGATGAGCTCTGGCAGCGCAGAGAGCTGTGAGGCAGCAGGAGCGTGTGGAGATTACTGCTTTCACAGAGCTGGGTCTGAGGAGAGCAGAGAGGGAGGGAGAGAGAGGAGGAATACACTCAGATGGCATTGTGGAGTAATGCAGTGGAGCGATGATCACATACAGTAGAGTTAGAAAAAGCTCAACCCCTCTCTCATCTGGTAACCAATCACTCTCATCATCAGCCTCATACTCCTTCCTCATCTCCCTCTTCTCCCTGTTCTCTCTCTTCTGCAGCAGCTGTTTCTCACCACACCATCACATGTGGCTCGGCACACTGCGTAAACAGCCAGTTCCCAAACTACTGAAAAGAAGTGTCCATCACAGCTCAACTGGAGCGCACTAGAGACCGTACATTACATGTTCTCTTCAAAACCTCCACTGAATGAGAAAAGACTGTCAGATCAGAGAAGGGACAGGACCAGGACAGTTTATCCTCAAGTAAACAACAATCTGAACACTTGGAGGGAGCTGAAAGTAATGAACACAAAGAGAAAAAATAGAAGCTATCAATGCAACATGAGGATTGGAGCAAATTAGACACATTTTCTATGATGGAAGATAAGGGCCACCTTAATAAAAAGTCATTTTTCATGATAAATCCCATAAAATAATGAGAATTAAGACATCAATTTACAAAAAATGAGCTGAAGATTTACAGGAATGAATTCAAAATTTATGATAAAGGTAATGAATTTACAATAATATTGTACATTTGCAAGAATTGAGTCAACAATTTCAAGAGTATTAAGTCATAGATCAACGAGATTATACTCATAAATTTAAAAAGAATAAAGTCAAATTTGCAGGAATAAAATCATAAAATTTGACTTTACAAGAATAATGTTGTAAATCTACAAGAATTAAGTCAAAAATTGGAAATAGGGTCATAGATTTACGGAAAAAGTCATAAATTTAGGAGTATACTGTGGTAAATTTACAAGATTTACGTTAAAAAAATTCATGAGATAGACAATTTTAATGCAGGAGAACAGTCATAAATTTAAGTGAATAATGCTGTTAATTTATGAGAAGTAAGTCAAAATTTTATGAGAATTCAGTTGTAGATTCACGAGACTAAATTCACAACTTAATGAGAATGATGTCGTAAATTTATGAGGATTAAGCTTAAATTTAAGAGAACTAAGTCAGAAAATTTTGGAGATTATAGTCATGAATCCATTAAAAAAGCAAACTTTTGGAATGAGAGCAGTCATCTACTTGGACAAAGAAGTTTTAAGAGCGTTTGGTAACTTACAGTATCTTTTCAGGGTCATTTTTTTTATGTCAATGTGATAATGATGTGTCAAAAGATGAAGAAAACTTCACAAGATGCTCTACATTTCTTATTTAGGTACAGTAGCCTGCTGCTCTCCTGACAATCAAGGTATCTACAAAAGACTAAAATAACCTCTTTGATATGATAAATCTGTGACTTTATTCTCATATCTTTATGACTTCATTCTCGTAAATTTACATTTGTACATGCCTACAAATTTGTGACTTTATTCACATTAATCTGTTACTGTATTTTTGTAATTGTACGACTTCATTCCTGTAAATTTATGACTTAATTCTCATAAAATGTTGACATTATTTGCACACATTTATGATTTCATTCTTGTAAATTAATGGCTTTATTCTTGCAATTTTACCACTTTATACATGTAAATTTATAACTTTATCGATGTATGTTTATGAGATCAATCATGGAAATTGACCTTTTTAACACAGCCCCAATCCTCTGTTTTACTGTCTTCAATGTTGCACTGCAAAAAATTATTCTTAGCAAGTGATCATGCTTGTTTCTTGCATTGCCTCATAAGACACACAACCAGAGGAAAAACTGATTATTTAGTTTCTGCTATGAGCAGGATCAGGGATCTTTTTCTCTCTCTCGCTCTCTCTCTCTCTTTGGTCTTACAATAACTTGAAATGCAACAGTTTTCCAGACTTGTGAGTTGAATGTGGCTCATATGAAGTTTAATATATATAATAAACAAGTTCATCAAAAGTAAGACAAATACTTTCTTTGATGTCAGTTTTTGCAGCATAGTAGTAAAAAAAGACTCAATTTCTTCAATGTTGCACTGAAAAAAATTGGTACTAAGCAAGTCTTTACCTCTCATTCATTGTGAACACAGTCTCATAAGATCTAAAACCAGAGAAATTCCCATGACAAGTACAGAGATATGGCTTGAAAAGGGTGGAAAATCTTCCATTCTTCACCTTACAATTCAGGCCTCAGTTTTGTCTTTTAATGGTAACACTTTAGATTCGGGAACGCATGTTCACCCTTAACTAGGAGCTTATTAACATGCATATAAGTAGCTAATTAGTATTTATTAAGCCAGCATTAACCCCTTATTCTACCTGTATTGCACCATGAATTCAGACTTTTCCATATATTAACTCCTAATTATCACTTATTGACTACAAATTAATGAATATGTTTTCCCTAATCTAAAGTGTTACCGACAATTTTATAAAAAATAAGGCAAAAACACTTTTTGATGCCAGTTTTTGCTCAGTAGTAGCAAAACGGGCTCAATGTCTTCAGTGTTACACTGTAAAAGTTTAGTACTCATTGGACTTGAAATCGACAAGTTCACCTGACAAGTTAAAAAAAGGCTCATTTGGAGATATTAAATAAAAATGATGCCTGAACTGCTTGTAAAAGTGAAAGCATCTGCCAACAGGAAACGGAAATTTTGATTGTGTAATTTTTGTCTAGAGCAGTTGATAAGAAGAATCTAGCAATCCGGCCTCCATTTCCTGTCATTACCTTCAAATTAGACACTTCTCTAAACCTGTCTGGTGTAAAATAAAGCATAATAAAAATTCTTGTTTGGGCAGAAAACGACAAACAGTATATATATATATATATAACAGTTTTTTTTCTGTCTAGAACTGTACAAAAACAATGTATAGTTCATGTATGATATATTTATTATATCCAACAGCAGTCTATTTCAGCCTTTATGATGAGGAACTTCAGTGTGAACCAAATAGTAAATGGACCAGTAATTATATAGTGCTTTTCTAGCCTTTCTGCTCATTCAAAGCTCTCTACAATTCTGGTCTCTTTCAGCATCCACACCACATTCACACACTAATGGCAGGGACCTCTATTATATACAGTTCTATTACAGGGAACCATCACTTTTCACTCACACATTCATACCTATTCACACACCACTGACCAACAGTGGGGGCAATTTGGGGTTCAGTGTCTTGCTTAAGGACACTTTGGCATGTGGCTGCAGGAGCTGGAATCAAACCCTCGATCTTTTGATTGAGACACGATGACTCTACTACGGAGCCACGGCCACCCTATATAAATAGCTATAGTTATATGGTATATTGTAGCAAAATCCTAGCTAGAAAGAAAATAATATAAAAACAGGTTTAATGCAAGTTCACTTGAACACCTGCACCATTAGTTCCTCAATTTTTCCAACTCAGGGCCCACTTTAAGGTCTCAATTAGTTTTGCAGCCCAACTCAAACCCTGTACATATGAAGACCCATATGATGTCCTCTAATGGCACTTTTTATAAATGTAAATATTTGAACATGTTTAACCCTTGGGATACCAAACCCATTAACAGGGATAAAAAAAGACTTATTTCAAATGACTTGTATGTAAAAACCATTTGTCCAATCCAAAATCTGAAAAAAAATTGCAAAATTGTCAGATTCTCACGTTTCCCAGAGTACCTGAATGTGTTGCGAGTGATGTCAACAACGTGTTCCAAAAAGAAATATCCTCTACGATTTTCAGCTTTCATCAAACCCTAAATGATGAATTTAAACCCTGTATTTGCACTTCAAAACTCCTTTGAAATTTGTCTGAACCCAGAGAGGAGCCGGACTTCACTTTGTAGAGGAAAATGAGACAGTGAGTAATAATGTGAGAGAAGCAGAATAAAAGAAAAAACAGAAACTGCTGATATCCCACAGTTAAAGTCTTTTAGAGGTGACTGAGTTTTAACATTGAAAACATTAGTTTGTATTTTTTTATGTTTGTGTAATTGCCCTCCCACCCAAAACAAAAAACAAAAAAAAAACCCAGACACATAAGAATCAAACTATTTACAAGACGATGTGGCGGCCTACTTGCAACACCTTCGCGGCCCCTTTGTGGGCCGCGGACCACAGGTTGGGAATCACTGACTGCTGCTGTTTTTTGACCTGTTCTGTGCATGATGCCCACAGCAGAAGATCTTTGAAGGCACCATCTGAGGACATAAACTCAAGGAAGTTTTGATAAAATAATTCAAAATTTCCTGATTTAAGAAGCTTAAGTTTCTGGAACATTTACAGAAATCTAAAGTGAGTTTTCACCCATTTGCAACCCTTAAACACACTGTAAGGCTCTAAAAAGAAATCTCTTACGTAAACATCCTCACCCTGTGACGCCGAATGCTGTGTATTGTTTGTAAGTTTAACAGTGGATTATAAACGCAGCAGAAAGTCTTGACTGTGGAGTAATGAAGCACTTTGACTGAAGCCATGTTAACACTAACACAGTTCATGTCATGTTACAACCTAACAAGGTCCCCGATGTCTGACACACACCTCAATTTTCTTGTTTCATACTAATGTAGGCCAAGTGACACGTCAGCTAGATACCACACACATACATTCACACACTGAACAGACACACACGCACACATTGACAGATTACACACACAGTAACAGATGGCAGAACCTAACCTGGCAAGCGGTGCTACATCAGCGCAACAGACGGGACAAGATGTTTAGAAGGTGGAAGCACAGCTCTGTACAATCAGTGAGAGTTACAGTAAACGTTTGGAGATGGGGAACAAGGGCGGCTGGTGTGAAGTGCTCACTGACGTTTGTGACACTTTTATGAGACCAAGTCAGACAAGGTCAGGTCATAACTTAGGGTAAGATGTGTAAGACAAGAAAGTGCAGTTGAACCCAAAATCCTGGCCGCTGTAGTCATCTGTACTCATCCGTCCTGCTGTCAGGAAATGCCTCTCACCATTTGCGTCAGATGCACTGATGACTTCTTGGTTCAGCTGCTCTCAACAAGAGGATCTGTAGGTGTAATCTGACAAAGAAACAGTGCATCTGTCAAAAGCCTTTTAAAGGACAGTACAGAGCTCAGAGTCAGGTTTTCCTGCTCCTCAGACATGCTTGAAGAGAAAGATGGAGACTAATAGAAAGTAATATATTTTTAGTGTGTGCTGTTACATAATCAACCATTGTGTTCGAGCTCTTTCAACGTGACCCTTAAAAAAAACTTCACAGCTGCTGTAAAAACCTCATGGATCCCTACAGTGAGCGCTAAATGAAACCAGAGGAGCTCGTTTCATCACACGTTTGCATAAATGAATAAAGAAACAGTCCTGAGCTAACTTATTTATTCATCCTTTATTTCTTTTTTTTTTAACAGGGAGAACCCACTGGGACTGAGGTCTCTTTCCTTGCTGCAGCACAATTAAAACAGAACAAAAACACACAAAAACACTGTCACAAGAACAGTTACAGACAATAACAACTAATTTAATGTTTGCAGAAGAAAATATCACAAATGTTTTGACATTTAAAACACTTGCAAGCACTTACTTAGCATATTTGATTATAATAGCTATAATGGTGATTATGATTAGTGCTAAACAACTCTGCTTTGGCGTTAAACAGAGCTGCATTTTCACAGTGTGGAGTCCTGGATTGAGGCAGAGCAGAGGCATCGTACTGATGTTACCAAGCAACAAGGTATTGTATGTCTATTAGGCAAATCCCGGCTTAACTCTGAGCCATCTTTAATAATAAAAAAAACCTACAACTGTGATCTATTTCGTGTGGCTGTCACTAATTTTAGTATTCTGTTAAGACATTTGAGAGTTTCTTGAAGCTTGAGTAGTCACTGTTTTTGTTTTGTGAAATGAAAGCTTCTGAAAAAGGTAAACTGTACAGAAATGGAACAAACAACTAAAGGCGAGGGAGGCTGTCACAGCAGTGCTTCTTCAGCAGGTTTCACAAGCTGTCTCAAGCATCAAAGTGTAAAAACACACTGCCATCCACTGGCGAAACATGCTCGTAACAGCTCATTTATTTTTCATAGCTCGTGTTTTCTGTGCAGTCATGCCTCTCATAGAGAAATGCTGCAATCTCGAGGTTTGAAGAGCATGATTTGGTTACATAACAGGTAGCCAAACCTTGAACTAGTTTGGAAAAAAAGGCAGAGTAAAGCATCTGTGACTAAGAGTTGGTGTTATATAACTAGAGCACATGAAGGAAATTACTCTGAGAAAGCTGAATGCACTCAAGGAATTTAAGGTTGTGCTTTTTTTAATCAGAATATCACACAACTACTACAGGACGTGTTCAGAATAATCTCATCGCTACTTACATCATTAAAAAAAAACAGCTTCAGAGCTTCGCGATATCTCACTCTGTCCTAAAATAACCTGTCTTCAACAACAAGCAGTGTGAGTAGGCTGTTACTTATTTACAAAAGATTAGAGGGTGATGTTGTTGTAATATAGTTTTATGTCAGCAGAGGGAGCCATAGTCATAAATAAAACAGCAGAGACATTTTTGATTAACTTCAGCAGCTGTTTGGTTTACACTCCTGTTTGACTTCTAGAGTAAAACTTATTTAACCCTTATGTTCTGTCAGCCATTTGCCATTCCTCTGACGTCAAAGTATAAACAGTAACACCTTGGTCAATATCAGAATGCTATACAGCGTTACTAAGTTTGTTTTACAGTTTACTTGACCGACAAAACGTAATTAGTGAAAGAATCACTCAGATGGTGATCACAACAACTAAGATGTCCTACCTGTTTTGAGGTCGTTACATCACATCTGTAGCCAGCGTCCTGTGTATTCGCTTTCCTTTCCACCAGAGGAATCTAGAGTTAAAACATATCAAAAGTGTTGTTTCATCAAATTATTCCAAGTGGCGAAATTTCTCCTGTAAAGTCCGTTGTTTGTCTGTCTGTCGTGTCCGTTCTCATCAATAACAGCAGCTTCACAGTCTTAGAGCATTTCCTCCTCAATGTGAATCTGGCAAAGCTTGGCATGTTTTATTTTCTAAGACTTCTGGCTACAAGATAGAAGTGTCCTCATCTTGACACACAGAGATTTGATGCCAGGAGAGCCTGATTTACATAAGAAGTATTCCCTCCTTGACTGGCTTGTAGCATTACCTGCGGTTGAGCAAAATCCCCCTAACAGGCTCGTTTCTCAGCTATCGACCCAAACAATCACACGTACAGTAACCAATAGTCTTACCGTTCACATAAAGCCTGCCTTAGCTAGATAGACTGCCGAAAAATTGATTCTTGTGCCGCACGAAATAATATCTATTCATGTGCGCAACAGGAGTAGTACAATACATGACCTGGAGCTATAATTTCGGGATTTTGCAAAATTTAACCTAGAAAACTCAAATTTCACCCAGATGACAAGGTATAGAAGTGATATGGTGAGTGTCTGATGTCTGGCTTGAAGCACCTCGTAGTCAATGGTGTCCAAAAACTGGTTATAAAAAAATTAAGAGGGAAAAAAAAAGGGTTTTCAGCTGCATTTATCCTGATGTGGACTTTAACCCCAAAACATGACATTTTCTGACACTAGAGACTTTAACCTTTCAAATGAGATGAATTTTGACCCTATGTTTCAACAGTTATAAGCTTTAATAACATAGCGTGGTGAATAGACCAGAATTGGGTCGATGTTGAGGGGTTAAAAAGAAAAACTATATATATATACATTAATGGTTGCATATTTCCATTATTACTTTTTTCACTTTTCATTTATGCCACCTCAACATTAATTTGCTGCCTGCCCATTTAACTTCCATTGAGTTATTTCACTTTTCTTAAACGCTGTCTCACAACACAAAAGCTTTTGTTCTTTTTCCTGTCTTAACAGTCGACCCAACATCAGCAAAACTATGCCAAATGTGCTGCATGAGTCTTTTCGCTCAGTGGTTTATTAAAGCATTAAGACTTTGAAGTGCTCTAAGGAAATCAGCCTATATCTGCGGGGTGGCCCCAACAGCTCCCTAAAGCTGTACGGACAGGAGATCAGCGGGCTGTGACCCACTTCTTTTCACTTTATCAGCTCATCTGGCTTTGTTTGTGATCATTCATTAAGTGATGCCCCTCCCCCAGACTCCAGCCTCCATCCCCCACAAATAAAACCAAACAGTGTATCCAACAAGGCTATTACTGAATTTATCACCACATCCCTACTGTAGCTTTGACCTCAGATTATAGTTATTTATTTCAGCTTCTTCTTTTATGACGGAAACATTTAGTGTCATTTATTGAAGGAACCAGAATAATTAATTACACTGGGGAACACAGTTTTTGTTGAGTCAGGTCTGGCAGCTGTTTCTAACTAATTTTTGGGTGCAAAATCCAAAACTGATCTCAGTTTTTCTCTATCATGTCAAGTTTTTGAACAATAGGATCCCCGTTTTCTTAAAAAATACTGGGGAACAATTTGTAGAAATTTCTGTTGAGTTACATTTTGATGCTGATTAAAACTAAAATTTGCATCCTGATTCCAAAATTGCACTCAGCTTTTTTCTAGCACGTCAAGTTTTTCTCCACAGCTTACCTTCCAGATAAGCAGTATTACACTGATTGATGTAATTCATCCAATTTCTCATTTATTAAGTTGTCAAACCCTGTCCTATTATTACAGGAGGGAAGCTGTTGAGTTATGAGGACTAGAGCTCACAAACTGAGCATGGGAAGAAAAATGTTTTGCAAGGAGACAGCTGGATCCAGTTAACAGGTTTTATTTCACAAGTTGGCTTAAGTTTGCTGCTCAAGTGGCGTTTCTGGTTTTAAAAAAAAGAAATAGTTACAGAAATAAACATTTTTCTCCAGACAAATCTTTCTTATAAATGTAAAAATATTTCAGTTTCTTGTTTTAAGGTTAACCCTGTTGTGAATAGTGGTCACTACAGTGGACACCTATTTAAAAGTTATTTACTCCTAAATTCAATGGTTCATGTGGTGGAAATTCATATTAGCCTGTGTCAGGATATTTTTATTCTTCTGAGGTCCTGAAAAAATGTTTTCAATTTTCTTTTTTCCAAACATAAATATATATTTTTAAAAGTTCTAGACAAACATTTGAGGGTGAAAACACTTATAATTTATTAACTCTTGAAATCCTAGTTATATCCTGTCTTCTCATTTTCCTTTATTTCAATTGTTATTACCTGCACTGTTATTCATCTTACCTTGTAAAGCATTGTTTTATCTGTTTTCTATTGCACAAATTGTTCTTACCTGCACTTTTAACCTTTTTAATGTAAAGCGACTTTGAGTTTTTTGAAAAGCACTCTATAAATAAATTATTGTTATTATTATTATTATTATTATTATTATTATTATTATTATTATTATTATTATTATTATATAAACTATGAATTATTCAGTGTTAAAATGGACAAAAGACTTAAATTGTTTCACAAAGCATTAAAAAAACGTATTCATGAAATTACAAAAAAAAAAAAAGAAAAAAATATCCCATAAAAAAAGACATATTTACATTAAGTTCACACTGTTTTATGTTGAATGCTCAGTCACAAATATTTGAAAGAAAAAAAGGAATTTTCATGCCTTAAGACAAACAAAACCGCTCAAGGGAAAAATCCTGACACTGACTTTCATAATTCATGCATCAGATGGTTAAATCAATCAAATAAAGCAATAAAGAAGCAGAGTAATCTTTAAATTGAACAAAACTCACATTTGGATGCATTTGATGGCAGCAAACAATTCAGCAGAGTCTATAGCATTGATCCAAACACAGCATTCAGCCCCCCTCCCTGTTGTTGATTGGTCATTGATTACACCTGTGCTGACTCCTCATCAAGCACAGGTGTGGCTGCTCTCCTCAGAGGGGGGGCAGAGGGGCAGGATTTCAACAGAAGTCATCATTTCTCATCAGTCATTTTGATCAGAGCTCTTAATACTTTTTATCTTTGGGAAATAATGTCTTAAAAGGAAATACTCCAAGGTTGTCTTAGGAGTTTTTGATTTAAATATTTTTTTGTTGTGGTACTTGAGGCTTTGGCTTTGGCAAATGAGTGAATAGCACATTTAATCAGACCTATCAAATAAGTTTAATGTTGTTAGAGGGTTTACTTTCTGTTTAGTTTGGGCCCTTTTTTCAATTCGCAAAAGGTATATTTTCCATGATGGGCCTAACAAAACTTTTTTGTGAAGAATAATGACTTAACATGCAAATAATCTAAGATTTTCATTCCAATAAAACTGCCTAAGCTTTTAAAAACAAAAGCCGGTCATAAAGCGTATTAGCCCCACGGTTGATATTTGCTGTATAGCTATAAATGCGAACTATGCTGCTCAAAAATAAAAGTGAACATAGGTGTGATAAAGTATAGTAATTTTACATAACAATAATTTTGATTTACATTGAAACTTTTTTGTTATTTTGTTCTCAACGCACTATTATATTTTGAAAAAAGATTTTCAACAACAATACTTCACTAATTGAGATCTAAGATGTGTTGTTTGAGTGTTCCCTTTATTTTTTTGAGCAGTATATTTTGGCTCCTCTCCTTTAGTTATGTAAATAAATGTGACAGAATCTATTGACCATTTTTGTTATTGTACAGTTTTGTATTTCTTTTTTTCTCTGTTCCCTGTCTTTAAAATTGAAAACTCAATGAAAATAAAGTTAAAAAAAATCATGCCTCAGCTTCAGAGTAACTAATTGTGACTGTGTTATAATCATGATGGTTTAGTTTATTAGTTAAGATATACAGAGACAGTGCAAATAAACATTCCTGTAAATATGCTTGTTTAGCCAAGTTAGCTGATTTTCAACTGGGGTCTCTGGGGCAGGCGACATGAGCATGACAAAAAGTAAAATGCATTAAATTAGGTATTATACATGGCAATACAATACATTACAACACATGCTATAAAATGCAAATACATTGCAATTTCAAAGCAAAAAGTCACACATTCGACCATTTCTTAATCATAAGTTCAGATTTATTAAAAAAAAAAAAAAAAAAAAGGTAGGTAGGGTTTGTTCAATGGGAAACATAACATTGAATACAAAGGAACAACAAATATATTTCAAGGCTTTAATTGGTATTAAATTAATGCACGGTGTATTTTTGATAGCAAAAATGTACCACACATGTACCACACATGGCCATGCCACTAAGAAAATGAGAGATAAGATGAAATTAATCTGAGACAATCTAAAAGTTATAATCAGCTGGTTTAAAGTCAGAGGTGTCCAAACTTTTTTTAGGGGATTTTTTAGAGGATCCAGGACTCCCCCCCCCCACACACACACATATTTGCTAATCATGAAAATAGCATCTGAATATGTTCTTTTAGTGTTTTTTGTAAAATTAGTCACTGCATGTGCTCAAACCTCCTTGTTCCATCATCACAGACTGATGAAATCGGAGCTCACCTGTTCCTCAGGTGTCTCTTCATACCAGTTGATCAGTTTTCTGCAGTGTTACGTGCAGCGTAAACTACAGCAAGCTCTGCTTCTGACCAAGGAAAATGTTCTCCACCAGGGGGCACTATGGAGAGAATATTTCAGGATGTTTTTATGGCAGGATCAGGACCTGGATATTGTTGTGGTTTTTTCTTCCCAAATTCAGACTATTTTGACCTCAAATGACATTTTTAGACCCAAATATTTCTGATCCTGCTGGATTTCTGGATATTTTTTCCTCACAATTTTTCATCTTTTCTGCTCCATTTCATAACTTTAATCACACCTTGTGTCCACTGATATGTTTTTTTTTAACTCACACATTTTCACATCATGATAAAATTATTCCTTTAAAGACCCCAGCTGTAAGTTGTTGAGTTTCTGCGGAATATATTATGTTCAGTCCAGGTGAAGTTTACTTACTGATAAACTTTGGTTTGGTTTGTGATCTTGACAAAAATGTGAATGTGCATGCGAATTACAACATGATTCATTTCATAATGAATACATTCTGAGATTTTAAAAAAATGAAAACAGGAGGGGAATACTAAACATTTGATTATTCTATATAATGTTGTAATAGAAAGTTTTCAAAGTGTATTTTTTTTCTCAATAATTCCACTATAACAGATGAATAAACCAAAATTACTTTCATTTTGAAAACAGCTTCATATTCTAATACAGTGGTTCTCAACCTTGGGGTCCTGACCCCAAATGAGGTCACCTGAAAGTCAAACGGGGTCCTCTGGAATGTCTAATTGATCTTTTAAAAAAAAAAACTGACAAAAACATTCTCTTCAGTAATCATTCCTTTTTGAAAATAAAACACAACATACTAAACAATTTATTACGGAATATTTTAGTATTTTAAGCATTTTATTATGATGTAAATTAGTATCTTATCATTAAGTTTCCTAATATTTTGACAAGCAATTACTATTATTTTTTTCCAGATTCAGTTTTTTTTCGCATTTGAAGCAATAGAATTCTTTTTTTGAGCAATACTGAACTTTGTGCTGTTTGTTTCTTTTCTTTTCTACAGTTGCTTGCAGTTTTTAATGCTTGATGTGTCTTTAATTGTCCTTTGGGGATGGTTAAAGGTTGTTTTATTATTATTTAAAAGTTCACACAAAATAAAGTCCATGTCCTGATCAAGAAAAATAAAATTGTCCCTTTGTGCATTAATTCTGGCTACCCTGTATTTACAACACAGTATTTAAAAAACAGGAAAACCTATCTTAGAAAAAATGTCTCTGGGGTCCCCTTAAATCTGTGATGTCAAAATGGGGTCGTGAATTAGTTTCCTTTTTTCCCAAACCCCATCCTCATATTTAACAGCCAATCATCTAATTCCTGTTTTCTCGAGCCTTCTTATTCTTCAGTAGCTGGTGCATCATTTTTAAGGCGGTGTGGGTCTAATCTTTTCACGTGCTCATCATCTGTCTGCCACTGATTTGTGAGAGAAGTACCAAAATATGGCGCTATCATTTTCAGCCAATGGCCTGCGCGTTTGTAACAAGTCGCAGCTGGCGTCACTACCGCGTCGTTCACGCGCATTCGAGATGGAAAAGGAGGTTGAGAAGCTCTCGGGACCGCGCTCATCTGTTTGACTGTAAATTGCCTCCGGTGTAACAGGCCGATCATTATGGGGGGCACAGAACCCCGAGGCGGGTTAGATCCAGAGCGAGCGACCGCTGCTCTCACATCATCGAGGCGGTTCATCCCGGGATAAGAACATTTTGTGTCCGATCTTAAACAGAGGTGTCGGGGAGCTGCAGAGGAGGAGGATTCAATCTGAGCCACAGTCGGGCTGGTTGGTTAACGAGGAACGGGAAAGGCGAGGAAAGTGTTTACAATCCACCTGGATCCACCCCAGAACTGCGAGGAAGATGGATGGCTTGTCGATTGTAAGCAGGTCCGGTCAGCCCAGCCCTGTCAGACCAGGGTGGCTTCACCCGGAGTAGAAGCAGTTAGCTCTCATCTGTTGGCTTCCCCTCCGCCGGGCGGCAATGTCCGCTTTCTGCCTAGACATGCAGACGTCTGCGGGGGTTTCAGCACCACTGGAGCTGGACAGCGACTGCATGGAGCCCCGAGCCAGCCCCGCAGAGCAGGAGCCCGGCGGATACCAGGGTCACCCTCTGCGGCACAGCGGCTCCGGAGGCCTCGGCATGGCCTTGGAGGAGGAACTGGCCATGCTCTCCGGGGAAAGGGGCGACCAGGGGGAGCTGTCCGACCTGGAGACGCCTTCCGTGGGGCATAACGCAGACTTGTTGTCGCTCTTCCGTCAAAAGGAAAAAGACTTGGTTTTAGCTGCTAAACTCGGCAAAGCGCTGCTGGAGAGAAACCAAGACTTAACCAAGCAATATGAAAAAATGCACAAAGATCTCAATGAGAAATTAGAGGTAAACTTCTGAAACTCGTTTTCATGTCCCCAGGTTTTCTGCTGGATCCCGATAATGCTGTACAATGATGGGCCTTGTGAAGTTTTTTTGCAGTGTAAACAAACTTAAGAAGGAGTGCTGCCTGTGAGTCTGTGCTCCACAACCAAACTATACCCAACCTGGATGGGTCCATGCTTGTTTTTCAGAGAGGCACTTAGTTTATCTGTAAGCTTAACCCTTCTGCTGTATTCAGGTCAATTTGACTCCAAAAGTTATCTTAACATTACCTTAATTTTCTTCCATAGAGGCCCTTTATCAGGATCAGAATCAGAATCAGTTTTATTGCCAAGTATCTCCAAGAAGCATACAAGGAATTTGACTTTGGTTTCAACTGTGCTCTCTTTGTACAAAAACAAGTATGAATAAACATTAAATGTAAAATATATAAAAACAGATATTAAGTAACTACAATATACAATATATTAGAAATATAGACATATTTGAAATATAGAAAAATTAAACCTTAAAAAATATATGGAAAATTCCATGCTATGTCATTCACATGTAAAATTAATTATGACCAATTTTTAAAATAAAAATTAGCATCTGTTGTCAATAAAAAAATGGAATGGTTTAAAAATGATATCCTCCCTAAACTCTGACATATACCAGTCTGTGATAATATACCAACATATGGACCTCTGATAATATCCTTAGTGACAAAAACTTTAAAACTTCTGCTTTTTTGCTACTCAAAAAAGAGGCATAGCTATGTATAAATGAGGTCTATCATACCATATATCACAAAAGTAATTGTAAATGTATGTGAATATGTTGGAAAAGAGCTTCGCAGAGAAACAAAACTTTGAGAACATTTTACACCCCATACTTTATCAGCAGTAAGAACAGATGCAGAGAAAATGTAAAGCCATTACGAGGGTTAAAAACAGGTGTGAGGATGGTAAATATGTACACTAGACTCTGTTCTTGTTCTTGTGTACTTCAAAATCCTTTACACAAGCCAACACATGGTCTCAGAGACACAAAGACTAATCCTCTAGCTGCCCAGGCCTCCTGTATTTACTGTACATCTGCTCAACCCTTTGGTTCACATTCAGTCTTTAGTTTGGTCAAAGGAAAGAGCTGCTTCCTCTTATATTACTCAGAATAATACTTTTCTTTCCCCTGGTTTCATTTTCCATGATGTTTTGCTGTGCTGTTGTTGTTCCTTCTTTTGTTCCGGCAATTACTCAGAGATGAGAATTGTCATCAAATAGATGCCAGATGCTTCATCCTTAGATTTAATCATAACAACAACCCCCATCAGGACTCTGGCAGACTCTGGTGGTGCAGTGCATCTGTCCACTGTTTGGTGCCACCCAGAGAATAAAAAGGAGGTTCCTGTATGAGCCAAACTGTCACTCCAAACTGAGACCTGGTTAAAATGACTACATGTGGTGTCTGGACGTGGGCACAATAGTCAAACTCTGGTTCACTGATGCCAATGCTGCGTCACCGTGACGTCAACAGCAATTCACTTTAAATAATTTAATGAATCTCAGGAATGTGAATTTAAATCATTAAAAGATAATCCTATGGATGTTTCTGACTGTATCACCCTCTTCTCCCCTCTTCCACACACAGCACTTGGAGCAGGAGAAGCATGAGTTGCGTCGGCGTCTGGAGAGTCGAGAGGGGGAGTGGGAGGGCCGCGTGGCTGAGCTGGAGACAGACGTCCAGCAGCTGCAGGACGAGCTGGAGCGCCACCAGGTCCAGCTGAGAGATGCTGACAGAGACAAGACCAAGGCCATCAGCGAGCTCTCGGAACAGAATCATAGACTGCTGGAGCAACTAAGCAGGGTGAGCTTGTGTTTTTGTGCGTGTTCATGTGCTCCAGGCTGCTCAGTCCATATGCATTTAATAGATTTATGAAGTCATTGTGCCCTGTGACTTTAAGGCTGCTTTAAAAGCCCTCCCCACCAGCATCGTTTAATTACTGGCAAACCTGTGTGTGTGTGTGTGTGTGTGTGTGTGTGTGTTTGCCTTGGCCTCGGGGCTTCCCAGTCCAGTCCCAGTTAGCTGAAGTGAAAGGATAAAAAGATGCTGGGCCCATTGAGGACTCATCATACCTTAAGGGCGATTTATCTCCATCCAGCTTGTTTCTATCTTTACATGATTTATGCTCACTCATCAATGTTTAAGGAAAGCTTTCATAAAGTCTGTAGCTGAATAATTTAGAATGATTGAACCATGCACTCAGACTACTGACTGGTATTTTAAGAGTTGTGGACAGAGTTCAAGGCCCTCGTAAATTGCTTATAGAGAGCTGTTTATACAGACACTTGATAGATGAATAAATACATACTCATAATAACTAATAGATTTTATTTATAGAGTGCTTTTCAAAACTCTATGGTACTGTTCAGGTGTCGCAATCAGTGCGGAACAAGGATCATCAACAGAAAGTTACACATAAATCAGATTTTAAAAAAAGTATAATGACACATTTAAAGCTAATGAGAAGAGTTGAGTTCTGAACTGAGATTTGAATGTCCATGGATCTGGGAAAGTTTATAACACAGCAGAGCTTTGGGTTGAAACCATTATGTTATGTGTTCGTATGGGTTTCTGTGAGGGTTATTAGAAAGTGAAGGCAAAACAGAAAAAGTGAGGTGCAGAGAGAAGACAGCATACAGATAAATTCGGACTAAGGTCAGTGGCGTACACAGATTTAGAGGGCATGTAAGAAAAAGAAAAAAAAAGGCGAAGGCGTACACAGCGTGCATTCTTACCACCCAAGAGGGCAGTTAATCATGTTACAACAGCCGAGGGGAAAGTTTAGTGTGGTTCTCCAATCAGGGGGGCTCTCTAGTGTGTGTTTTGGCTCCTGAGAGGACACTTTATCTTGTATTTTGGCTTCCAAAAGACCCTTTGAAGCATATTTTGACTCTTTAAGACACTGTAGGACTAAAAATGTATTGTTTTGACAAACCAAATGCGCAGTTAAGCACATGTTCTGATTCCAAAGAGCTCACTGTCGTGTTTACTTTACTTGTGTTTTGGCTCCCAAGCAGGTATTTTAAAATATGTTTTGGCCCCTGAGAGGGCCCTTTAGTGTTCATTTTGGCTCTCAAGCTGGCACTAAAATGTGTTTTAGCTGGTGACGGGACACTTTATTGTGTGTTTTGACTTTTTACAAGACACTTAAGCTTGTATTTTAGCCCCAAGCATGTGTTTTTACTCCTACTTAAACACTCTAGCATGTGTTTTGGCTCCAATGAAGACTCTTTGGCAAGCAGCATTTAACATGTTTTAACAAGCCAAGGGGCAGTTTAGCACACATTTGGCTCCAAAGAGCACATTTTATGTATTTTTTGGCTTCCTACTGGGTATTTTAGTGAGTGGGGTTTTTTTGGCTCCCAAGATTTCACTTTAGTGTGTGTTCTGGCTCCTGAGAGGGTTCTTTGGCATGTTCTCAACAATTTGGCTACAAGGACGGTCTGTGCCCAGTGTCATGTATCCATCACTTCATATGATAAGCTAAGAGTCCTTGTAAATTAATTTGATCTGGAAAACAGATTTGAATGATTTTCAAATTATCCACACTCTGTTTCAACTTTGAAACTGTGCAAAGAAGATATTTTTAGTTGCTGTTGAATCATGTAAAGACAAGAAAAAAGAATCACATTGCTCCGGTCAAAAAATCCGTCCAACTATAAACTACGAAAATATTTCAGCTTTGAAAAACAAAAACAACTTTGATGCTCTTATAGGAGATCACATGAGACCTAGACGATGGCAACACTCTGTGTATGGCACTACTGTTAAACTATTAGTTTGTTCGCGTTACAGTTTGCGTTCTTACTCATGAAATGACCTGAAATATAGGTCTTTACAGAAAAAGGGTGAGGCTAGCTGTTACCACAGCTATAGAAGGCTTTTGGATATGGGAAGTGACCGTAGCAAAGTGGACAACTCCTGAGGTCAGTCTGAACCAAGCTCGTTAAAAAAGCTGAAATCTGTGATTAAATGAGAGCATGAGTGCCCATGGCAGCCTACACATCTGGAAAAGTACATTAATTCTGAACAACATGCACATTATCACTATTATTATTATTATTATTATTATTATTAATAATAATAATAATAATAATAATAATAATAATAATAATAATAATAATAATAATAATAATAATAGTAGTAGTAGTAGTAGTAGTAGTAGTAGTAGTAGTAGTAGTAATAGTATTTTTTTTTTTTTTTTTTTTTTTTTTTTTTTTAAAGGCACCCTTCAGGGCACCCAAAGAAAAAAAGTGAAAAACACCTCAGGAATAATTTAAGATATAAAAGTTTAAAAGAATTAAAAAGGTTAGGAAGGGAATTAAACCTTTTCTACCAACAGTGCGATGGATTAGCTCATCTGTTGCCAAGTTGATCTATAGGAGTCTATTTAAGGGCCTGCAGTGAACAGTGAACAACAGTTTATTCCAAGAAAGTAAATAATGGTAGATCTAACCTTATTTAAGGACACTGCAGCTGCTGTTTTAAAACTAAAGAGAGCAAATCTTCAGAGACTGTCAAGGTGATAAGAACAAGATTAACTGGTACTCATGTCATGAAACCACAATGATTTTATGCACTGAATGAAAAAACTTCTATTAATTTATTAGTGAATAAGGCCCAGGGAGAAGACATTTGACTTTGATTTCAGTAGATTTTCAGACTGGTTCTTTTACTTCTGCTGGAGTATAACGTCATCAAAGTAACTGTGTGCTTGTACTTGTGTAGAATATTTTAGTACTCTCTAATCCCTGGTAATTATATGCTTTTATTTGTTATTTTGCCCCTACACCTGCGAGTCTGAATGTGTCATTGCCTTCTTGTGCCTTAATCCTTGTCAGATCTCACCCATTACTATGGAAAATCGTACACCAGCAGCTTTCCTATGCTTTATGGAAGTATTGCAGAATAGTCACTTGTTGTCTTGGGGGTAACTGAAAAACTTCTGTTCCTGGACTTATGCATACAAATACATGAAAACAGATAACACATGCCCCCCCTTAGAATTTCAAACGCCTGGTCGCCCCCAAATCCCACTCTGCTCCCTCATTATGGTGTAGACCACTGAGGTGGAGGCAAGGCGCCTATGTGAGGCTGCATTCACTCCCCTCAGTGACTGTACCGTGACACCCCCCACCCCTGACCCTTCTCCCCCTCCCACATGTGCAAGTCTTCGAGTTTTATTGTTGTATTGGTTTTTTGTGTTCCTTGTGTGCTGAGGTGTTTTTTCCTAATCCCAAACTGTGCCCCCACCCCACCCTTAAGGGAGTAGTCTGGTATTTGCTTTTTCCCCCTCCTCCTTCCTCTTGTATTCTTTTCCTTCTAATGAAACAGGGCACTGTGCACGAGGGTGACCCAACCGTTCTCCCACTCCTGTCCTCTTCATGTTATGTATCGCTGTCTTTTTTATGTTTCTTGGACAGGATGAAACTGAAAGGTAAATTCTGTTGCTGTGGAACAGGTGCAATGGTGAATAAAGTGAATCTTGAATCTTGTTTGCTATAGACACTGGACAGTTTCATAAATAAACTTTAATCAGTGAAAAACGCAAAATCACGTTTTTCATGAACAGAATTGTCAAAGAAGTGAGACTTTGCTGGGATGAAACTGGGGATAACAATGAAAGTCTTGCTGTAAAACCTGGAGGGTTGTAAAATAAATGTCACCGTGTCCCATTGATAGTAAAACTAGGACATGAAGTCCACACAGATCGGCCTTCATCCTTTTAATGTCATGTTGTCATCTCTCCAGAGGATTTGTGAAGAAAGTGCTGTTGGTTATTCTGTGTCGTTTGAGACTTAAGTTTGTGTTGTGTGATTTTATAACATGAGGTGATGTAAGCTTCAGGTCTGCTCGCTCAGCCCTGCAGGTTTGTTTATGTCACCGTGTTGCCTCCCTTCCTCAGAGACACTATTATCTGCCTCTGTTACACACGGCTCAGGGATGAGAAAGCTCTGCGGTGTTGTTTAAAGCTTGTTGCTCGCAGAGACTCCCTCCTTTTCATCCTGATCAGAACAAACCCACCTTTTGCCCTGACCTCATCATTATGCTGCAATACAGGACTGTTCTAATCTGAACCGCTCTGTGGCAATGGATTGAAGCAAGAGGTGGCACTTAGGATAATTAGACTGCGTTTTATTTGATTAAACTCTGGGGTGTAGCGGATCTATAAAGACATTCACTGAGAGGGGTCTGTGTTATATCATAGTAGCATATGTGTGTGTGGCCCTGAGTAATTCATGAGGACAGCTGATTGTATCGATCCAGATATCATGCTTCACTTTTATGGGCAGAGAGAGTCTTAGATAAGGAGCTTCAGTCTGTAACTCAAAATAACAGAGAGGTCTCGAGGTAGTAGGCAAATCCAGATACTAGTAGAACTCAAAAAAGGCCTGAGATACTTGATTTAGAAGAAATGAGGCAACCTATGAGCACATGTTGCTGTTTTCCTAAACTAATCTGCCTCCACGATCTGTGTTTCCCACCGTTCTGGAAGGAAACAATATATTTGACTACCCACAGTGCCTCCCCTGTCTCTTAGTTTATCTTCTCTCTCTCTCTGTTCCTTCTTTTCTGTCTGAGTTCAGTACAAAGCATGGATTGTGGATGTCGACTGTTTACAGCTCTGAGTGAATTACAGGAATGTGAAACTTCCTCAAGGAAACCCTGCAGGAGTGAGGTCACTGAAAGGCGTGTTATTTTCATCTGCTGCTCTTATTTCTAATAGAAGTGAACTCTTTGACAGTAACATGAGTCATATCATGAGCTTCATACGTCTCTGTGTGGATTTCCCCCCATTAACTGAGCAAAAAATTTTAGGAGCCTGTTATCAAAGTCCTTGACTGCTGAACAGAGGTTGGTGTTAGGAGAATGAAGGGATTCTACTCAAGTACATGTTCAGTTACTTTAAAGTTGCTGAGTAGTTGTTTTTAAATCAGGAGGTGTGGAGTAAGGAGGGCTGAAAATATGTCAGTCAGATATGAGCTCCTAATGCAGCCAGAACATCATTTTTTCCTCTGTTGAAAGTTGAAGTCAAACCAGCAAGAGAGTATTGATGTGAGAACAACACATATTTAGGTCAAAGCTCCTGAAGATTTAAGTTTCCTCTTGTTTTTAATTTGACCCTTGTAGACGCCCCCTACATCAAGTCACAGCCTGCTGAGAGTTCAAAGAGTTCACTAAGGAGTGTCCGGATTGCAGGACGGCTTGTTCTAATCAGGTTTAGGTTCACATTAGACCTGACTGTGGTTGAACGGAGGAGCCAGCTTCATCAAATCTGTTTCTGTGAGAAGTTATGAACCTGAGGGACCAAACTGTGGAGGAATTTGTTGTGATTTCAGCCTGAGCAGCATCTTCTTCTCCTCTTCGTTAGTTCACTGAACCAGAGCTGTCAGCCAATCAGCTGCAGGAACATCGCTGATAAACATAGTAGATCTTCTCTGATTTTAACACTGAAAAATAATCAAGTAAAAAGAGAGCTGGTTATAGAAAATGGAAATTTATCTTTATACTGTATATGATGCAGTGGTGAACAAATTACCCAACTCCAGTACTTGAGCCAAATGATTGATACCCTTACTCAAGTTAAAGTGCTGGATTACATGCTTTTAAAATATTTTAGTATTCAAGTTCAAAGTATTTTTTTGTAACATCAGTACATCACTGTATTGTTTTCTCAGAACTTTTACATAAACTTGCAAACCACCTGATAATTGACTGACTTACATGTACAATCACTGCACTACAACAGGTCTATTGCAACACTCCAGCATAAAAATACAATTAAAAAGAAAAAGGACAGCGATAGTAATTTTTTATTTTATTTTAACACAGTGAGGAAAAATCTATCTGTCTTGAGCTTGAACAAGTAGAGTGAAATCTAGATGAATTCCTGATGGGTGATCATCAGTGATAGAGGATCTTGGTTTGGTTTTGTTTTGTTGAACTTCATCACTTGTTGCTGTTTACGCAGGGCTCATGTGCACAAGTACGTCCATATGTAAATGATGGAAATGTCACGCTTTTGAAAATAACAACAACACAGTCGTATTGGGTTTTTTTTCTTTTACAATCTAACCTATGATTGACCTACCACAGGCCTGACAGAGACACCCATAGGGCCGGATGTGGCCTAATTGTGCCCAGGTCTGCACATTGCAGCAGGACATACTGCAATTTAATCTAATTTTTGATTAATTTCTCAGCCCAAAGATATTTTATTTCATTATGTCAAGCAAATCAAAAATGTATGAGTAACTTAGGCAGCAGGATTTCTAAGGCTGACCTCTGGGGTTTCAGTTGTGATCAGAGCCTTCAGCTGACTGCACTAAGATGCCCTTGAAAAGGGAGGGCACCACACAGGAAGTGATGTAAGACATGGAGTAAAATACTGAGTTAAGGGGATTAGGCTATAATCCCAGCTAATAGCGTGACCATATGCATTCAGTTTAGAACCACAACAACTTCAATCCGTACTCCACTTCATTAATAAGAGCTGGTGACTGATATTTTTCTGAACAAGAGCTCAAAGTTTGTGGATTTGTGCTCTGTTGTTATGTATCATCTTTAACTCGTGAAAAAACAAAGAGACTTTTCCTGCTTCAGCTGTTTCTGTGTACTTGTGTGTTTTAAAACTGGTCAGCAGAACTACACTCGAAAGTATAAAAAAAAACAAAGATGATGCGCTCTCATTGGTCGAGGAGTGGATATGGTGTGAGGTGTGTGCTGGTCTGTAAGGCTGTGAGTGTGAGAGCAGCTTTTACTCCGACCTAATCTGATCAGAGAGAAAAGGCAGGGAGGGAACCTTTCTCTAATTACATTTACACACCGGCTTAAAGATGCCTTTGAAGACAGTGACTCAAGCACGAGGGTGAGCGTACTGTATGACCACAGTCAATTATCGCTCTTCAACCTCTGGAGTTTTCTCAGTCAGACACGACTGGAGCTGCTGACTCATCAGATTGAATTTTTCAGGGTTTATGAGGGAAATAGTTCAATTATTGAAGAAATTAAGCCTGCAAAGTGTGATTTAAAAAAGAAAATCTTCCCTTGATCATCCCAGTGAAGCTGAGATCTGCTCTCTGACTCGCAGGTTTTATCAATCTGAGGATCCGTTATGCAACTACCAGAGTGCGGGGTTGCCCATCCTCCATTAGTCTAGACGAGGCAGCGCTCTGAGGATGTGACGAAGGAAAATACCAGCCACAAGTCGTAGCTCCATCAATCCCACCTCTCCCTGGTTGCTGTGACAACATGCAAATTGATGCTCCGTGTTTTGTTACCATGGGGACGTGCTGTACAGAGAGGCAAGGGTAAAGATAGTTTGGTGCATGTGCCTCCAAGGACCGCTGATGGCCCTGCGGTGCGTCTGTTCTGAGCACGCTCTGTGTCCCCTGGTAGCTTGTTATTTAATACAGCAGGATGATTCCCGGACCTGTTGTGCGATGGTTATTTAACCTCTCATCTAGAAGGTTCCTGCTTTGATTTCCTGCCTGGACATGGTGCATTTCTGTGTGGAGTTTGCATGATCTCCGTTTCCTCCTACAGTCCAAAAACATGCACATCAGTTTCAACGGTTGCTCTAAATTGCTCGTAGGTGTGTGTGTTGTGTGGTTGGATTTCCGGACTCTATGTTTTCATCTGTCTCAGTGAAATGAACGTACAGCATTAGCTCACACGTGTCAGATTGTAGACGAGTATCAGCCCTACTTCCCTGCTCTGGATTCTGTCGCAGCGGTCTGATTCGTGTCCTCCTGCCGTCATGCTCGCTGTGGGGTGTGCGACAGATTAAGTGAGTAACTGTAAACCCACAGACTGTGGTCAGCTGTGTGGTTCTCAGTGTCAGTGGGTCACATTAACACTTCATCCTGACGCTGCACCAGCCTCCATGACCTCACATCTGTTTCCCACACAGTTCAGACAGCACACAGCTGTTCCACTGAACCACATCTGGATACTTTAACTGAGAACAAGTGAGGCATCAGCTCAGAGAATCTAACCAGGAGACTTTATGTCTGAAAAAGATGCTGTCATTATTCAATCAATCAAGAACCCATCACTGTGAAACACTAACTGCTGACTGAATCACTTTTTTAAGTCTGTACTTATAAATCAATTTAAAGGGACTGTGAGGACTTTCTAAGTGATCTTGAAATAGTCTCATATATACATGTAGATGTGGTCAAAACTGGACCAGATTGATTGAAGTCTCCATGACAACACCACACTGGCTCACTAAGTTTACCAGTGAGAAGAGAGATCTGTGTTTTTTTCCCTGCAGAAAACAATTTCTTGGATTAAGTTAGTAGTAGTAGTGGACACTAGAGCTGGACTGTCTGACAGAAAAAGGCGGTCAGAGCAGAATCGAAACAGGAGAGTGTTACTGGGGAAATACACTGCATCCGTCTGCGGTGCATCTCCACTGCGGTGTGTGTTGACTGCGTGTATCATCTCACACCGGCTGCGTGTTACGTCCACCAGCCACAGGGCTGACAGACAGTTGGTGTCGCAAGATCTAGGAGTTTCCATGCTCCTCATTTTATCGATTAGTCTCTCTTCATTCATACTGGACTGTTAAACCGTAAATCTGCTTAGTGAGTTGACACATTGACTTGAATGAATCCTAATTGATTTTTTGCCGTGACTGAACGCAGACGGATGCGGTGTATTTTAGCCGTTAGAGTACAGGCTAAAAGCTAAAACAGGTGCAAAGCTGTTTGTGATAATGTTCACTTTAACCCTCATGCAGCAGTTATACTACAGTGACTTTTTCAAACCTGAGAGTCTATCAGTAAACAAAGAGTCAGGTTATGTTTGCTCTGGTTTGTGAGGTTGATGAGGTAGATGAGCACTGGTAGGTCATAACCAGGATTCATTAACACTACATGTCACAGGCATGTCTCAGAGCACCAGGCTGTGAGTGACACTAAATGAAGCTGGCTACAGAGCTATGGGACAAACTTATAAAGTTACTACCATAGTTCAGTTACAACAGCGCTACAAAACTGTTGATAAATACATTACCTCACTGTGTTGTATCCAGTAAAAAGTTGTCTTAAACAAAGAAAAGTAGTATTAGAAGAAAGATTTTATCTCCACTCATCTCTCAAATCCATGAGTCATGTCATGACCTTGACTTCTAATGTTGCTCCTCGACATTAATGTTAAGTTGAAAGTTTGAGTGGTTTTAACATTAACATCTTAAAAAATTGTTATTTTAGGCCCTTATTGGTTATTGTTATATTCTGAAGAAATCTTTATGCACATACCTCGTGTCATTGAAGGTCCAGGAAGTTTTCCCACCTCCTGAACAGGCTGCACAGAGCTGCGATACCTTTATTCTGTCATCTGTAAGTTGCAGTGTTCCTCAACCTTGGGGTCATGACCCCACATGGGGTCGCCTGAAATCCAAACTGGGTCCCCTGAAATTCTTGCAATTGATAAAGAAATACTGATGAAAATGTTTTCTTCAGTAATAATTATTGTTATTATTTTCAAAATTAAAACACAATACACTGAACAAATATGTTATTTATTACTGGTCTTTGGTTAGTATTTTATTATTAATTATTTGATTATTAAGTATTTTTGTGTTTTATGATTAAAAAATAATCAGTATTTTTATTATTTCAGTATTTCTAGTATTTCATTATTAAGTATTTTAGTTTATCTAGACTTTTGGTATCCACGCAATTTCTTTTCTTTTTTTTCCCTCTTTTCCTGGAATCAGTATTTTATCATTTGAAGCAGCAGACTAAATTTACAGTGCAAAACTGAACTTTGTTCTGTTTGTTTCTTATCTTTGTCTCCAGTTGTTTACATTGTTTACTGCTCTATGTGCCTTTAATTGTCCCTTGAGGATGAATAAAGTTTTTTGAATTTGATAGTTCACTATAATGAACTCCATATCCTGATCAGGAAAAATAAATAATTCAGCTATGTGAACTAATCCTGGCTACTCTGTAAACAAACAAACAATTAAAAAAAATTTAGCAAAGAAAATGTCTTTGGGGTCCCCAAAAATTTGCGATGTCAAAAAAAGGTCCACTGGTTTAGTGAATGAAAATGTAATGTTTTTATATTAATGCAAAGTACTTCACTAATATTTAGGGCTGTTTGATGAATAGAGTGTTTTCTAAAGTAGTATTACTGTCAGAACACTTTGAGCTTTTGCCAAGCAAAGGTCTGTTGACATTCTCTGATTTCATTTTCACTCCTCAGTTATTTTGAGCTCCAGAAGGCTGCGTTTGAAGTTCAGAGCCTTAAAACATCAGAGCTGCAGAGTAAAACCAGTGTTTCCCAAAGACAGCGTGAGCTGATGGAGCTGAGTGTGAGGAAGCTCATCTCTGTGAGTCTCCTGAGGGACAGCAGCAGTGTGGACTGCCACCTACAGGCCGACTCCTTACACTGATACAAAAAAAGTTTGCTTCATCATATCAGCATCTATCATGATGATACAAAAAGGTTTTAAAGATTATAACGTCTTTTCTTTGAATGTTTTTGCACATTAGACTTCTCAGTCTCAGCAGGATGAGTGTTTTATTTAGATTTTTACTGTCAGTGATGAGGCTGCTAACAGTAGCTTCCTGTCCAAAAACTAAAATCTAAACAATTTTGTCTTGATTTTTGGTAGAATTTGTCCAATAAGACTGACAGGTCCAGAAATACATTTTGCCCCACTATACTAAAAGACAAAAATGATGCCTGAATTGCTTGTATAGAGAAAAAAATCTGCCTTTAGTGTTAGAAAATCAGCATCAGAATCACCTTTATTACCAAGTATCTTCAAGAAGCATAAAAAGAATTTGACTTCGGTTTTTAACTGTGCTCTTTCTGTACAAAACAAGTATGAATAAACATTAAATATCAAACATGCAAAAACAGATATTCAGTAATTATAATTAGAAATATAACAAACATACAAAAGGAGCAAAAATATATGCACATTGAAATTAAATAGTGCAATGAAAATGTGCAACAACAATATGTGCAAGAGACCTGACAAAATTTTGTCGATTTCCATGAAAAATGCCTCAATAAAAGAAACTGGACAAGTGAATTTTTTTACCCTATTGGCAAAAGGTTTTTTAATTCTTTCATAATTTTGTCTTTTAATATTTGGCCTTAAAACATTCTTCTGGACTTGGCAAATGTGGTAAATGTGCTTCATTTCAAACCCAATGAGACAATATTCACAAACAAATAAGAGTTAAATATTTGCCTAAATTTCATTTTGTGCAGTGTAATCTCAACAGAAACATCTACACAGACTTCACCAACAGTGGAAGCAATTAAGGGTTCATTGTCTTGCACGAGGACATTTCAACTTGTGACTGCAAGAGTTGGTATCAAATCCCCCGAGCTTCTGATTGAGCGATGACCTTCTCTCCCACTGAGCCACAGTAGAGCTGTTTTAGGGTTTTACACCTGCAGATCTCAAATGCATCATTAAGAAGAACTGAGGTTTACCTGTGTACATGTATACCTCTGTGTGTGTGTGTGTGTGTGTGTGTGTGTGTGTGTGTGTGTGTGTGTGTGTGTGTGTGTGTGTGTGTGTGTGTGTGCTGAGTGAGATCCCGTGAGTCTCCTCAGACTGAAGCCCTGCTGTATAATCTCTCTTTATGCAGCTCAGATCATCAGTGGTTATCTTCAGAT